>CM041521.1:32200758-32380758 GCA_023091065.1 Dianthus caryophyllus
TAATATGACTCGTTATAAACGTACTTATGTACGGAGTACTCTGTATATGATATAACAACCTAACATGAATGAATATTACTCGAATATATACTGAATCAATTGCTAAAAAAAGCATATTATTTGAAAATATGCAACAAAGTCAATGTTAAAAAAATACGAGTAGTAATCTTTGGAACTAAAATGATTGCGCCAATTTTTTTACTTGTCGTAATACATGCTTTATCTTAAAGTAAAAAACTAGGATCTTAAAATATGATGCGAATTATTGCTTTACAATGACAAGGACTGAGGTTAACCAATCGTTATATAGTTGCTTGGAGGATGGATCTCAAACAATAGTAATTCTACTATCAGATCGTCTCATAGTATGAGACACCAATTTCGATAATATCATTAATTCTAATTTAATTAATTCAATTTTTTTTTTTCTAAATTTTGTAATTTTTCTTACCTTTCGTATTATTTGACTATAATATTAGTGACATGTTTTATCTAACGCATGTTGATAACATGTTTAACCATATTTTCGTTGACTTGACCAATATATGTGTTGTCGTCACTCTACAGCTATTCTGGTCAAACATATAATTGTATTACATGTGAAAAGTAACTCAATTATTATTCAAATGTAACTATACATTCATTGTCTCATACTATGAGACGATTTCAGTGTAGAATTTGTATTCAAAGTATCTCATAAAAACCAACCAATAATATTTCGATAGAACACAATATTGGAAAGTATCGAAACATAACCAAAAAAATGAAGTATTAATAAGATGATTTGTACGGAGTAGTATTTATTTGAATATGTTGAAGTAAAATGCATCTAATAAGTTTATATAGTATGAGTAATACGAGAATTTGAATTGTTGTTTTCGCAAAGTTGGACCTCATTTTCAAGAAAGTTGAAAAATACCCAAATAAAATATAAAAATTAATCATTTTGTAAATTGTGAGTAAACTATGGTCCTGTTTTAAAAACCATTACTTCCACTGGTTTTACAACATTATATTTGCCCACAAATTTCAATACCATTAATAATTTCATAAGTATTACCTTCAGGATTGTTATTGGGAAGAATTCCTTATTATATTCCCACATATAAGTTTCACATCGGATGTGGAGAGTTAAAATGTCCACCTTATAAAACCTAAGGGTTACTCTTCCTATTGCTAATTGGTTTTAGGATGAAACCCCTTGGGCCTATAAGATGGGCTTTCTCTCTACCACTTGTGGGTGTGGCCCGGACCCGTCTCTGATTTCACAGTTATTCTCCAACACGGTTTCTTAATTTGTCTGGCCATGGGTTAACAAGTTATTTTGAGTCGGGTAAATTTAAATTTGTTCAACGATATAAGTTCACCATAAATTAATTATCGTAGAATAATAATAGAGAAGACGTTAATGATTTTAATTGAGACCTATTTCGTAACGAGTAGATACTTACGCAGAAGATTGGTTGGGTAATGATTCTGGTTGAAGCGGATCAATATATTTAACTAGTATAAAACAATTTTCTTCAATCAAATGAACATAAAGCACTTAATCAGTGAAGTTTAACTACTCCGTATAACATAATAAAGGTAACTATAACCAAATTCCTACAACGATAGATGACAGTTTGAATCAAGATAACGCAATATTTCCATTAATGTACGACAGTTTAAATATAGATGAGATTTTTTTTCTTTAACTACAAATCCTTTTATTGTCGATAAAGCAATTAATTTTTGAGTTGTAGGGGTTTAGTCAACCCCTTGAACCTCCCTTGGCACTGCTACCGGTAAGATTAAACCCGTTATAAAATTAAGAGAAATTTATCCGTCTTATAAAATTGAACTTAATGGATATACATATACAGAGTAATAATGAGTGGGACCTGAGTTTTCTTTGATTAAGAAAATGTCAATGATTTTTAACCAACAAAGCCTAGTAGATCCAATAATCATCCTACAAAATTACTTTAGTGAAGATCAAAGTCAAAATCATTTGTTATTTGAAAAGAGTTGTCACGCTTAATTTACGTTAATTAGGGACGCAATTTCAATTATGACAACCAATGAGACTATTAATCCCACTACCAACTTCTTGGTTTATTTTACCTTTATTACAATTTACTTTTCGTAATATTTACATTTAGCGACATATTGAACTAGACATTAAAATATACTCCGTAATAAAATTAAAATAAATTAAAATTCTTGTAAAAACAGTCTGATAAGTGATTGGAGTTATTATACACACTATAATGTTGAGTTCTTATTCTTAAAATTCTTGTAAAGGCTCTATCGTACATTTAAGGCGCATTCTTCTGACTTTTAGAATTGAATCAATTGAATCAATCAATCGAAGCCAGAATCGAATCGAATCGAATAATCGAATGAATCGAATCGAATGGAATCGAATCGAATCGAATCGAATGAAGTTCAATTTATAACATACATTGTCGAATCGAATCGAATCAGCCAGAATGAATCGAATCGAATCGAATCGAATCGAATGAATGGAATCGAATCGAATCGAATCGAAGTGAAAATAAATGGAATGAAAATGGAAAGTCTAAGTGGGTCAAATGCTTCCAAAGTTTGAATTTGATTGGGACCTTAATTAGGATCACTATATGTTCCGATGCCATGTTAAAATCATTTCAATCGAACTTTAAACTAATAGTTGAAATACTTTAATAGTTCTTATTCTAGTAATTCCAATGTTATAAAAGAATGTAATCCGTAGTCCGTATGTGTTTTGAAATGTTAATAAATCATTCCTTAACTACTCCTACTTTAATTGTTATTGTAGAATATCGTATCTTTATGTCTTCACAATATATATTTTTTAGACTTCAAATGTACTCCGTAGTTGTTCATTCATTGCACTTATGTATCCCGATTCCCGACCAGCCTATATCATCCGCTTCATTCCCCTACTCGTCCCGCTTACCACCACTCCCCATGTCATCCCACTCCCTCTCCCTCTCCCTCTCCCCCGCCACCACAATCACCACATGCCCACCACAATTATCACTTCAAAATTCTAATTATTGATTTAATGAACAAAATAATAAAATTATAAAATTATGTCTTTGATATGTATATTTCTATTCATAATTTAATACTTCTAAAAATTCCCAAAAAATTGATTAATCATAAATGAGTATTAGCTAAATTTAAACTTTTTAATTAAATTTGAGACAAAATTAGGATAAATAAATAATTAAAAGATACGTTCGAGTAAAGTTTAGATAGCTAAACACTTAAGAAAGTACTCCGTAGTCCGTACTAAGTATCAAGTAGTCAAAACGTTTAATATATCAAGTCCAACGGTTACTCATTTCAGGGCCTGTAGAGGAGTATAGCGGTATAAAATCGATTACGTATCTTCAAGTATCAATTTATATACTTTTGACACAAAACACACAAGAAGACATGTTGTTTTTTTGCTCTAAACATCGTGATCATGGAACATAACATTAGAAATGGCCCTGTAAAATTTCATAAATGACATGCTACCTATCGATGGCATAATCTTCGCCGATAATTTTGATTTTTCGCCAACGTTATTGCCATTTACTTCGTCGAGCCATTATTTATTCATCAAATTAGGTTTAGATTTCAACAACGACTACAATTGTAAAAGAAAAAAAAAAAAAAACATGTACTCCGTAATAGAATCTTCCTTAAAAATTTTACCTATCTTAAATAAGGGTTAAAAAAACGATTGACTACAAACAAAACCTTCAAAAGTTGTAAAAAAAGGTAAAACTTTGTTGAAGGCTTCACTAGTTCACTACTCTGCTAACATAAGCCACCCTATATTCTTCACTCTTTCGACGACGAGGATTCTCCACCTGCATCATTTTCGACAGATTTGATTCGAGCTTAGTTGAATATTTCAAAAATTAAATTACGTTAAAAAAAAATTGAGCTAAAATAAACTAAAATTAAATGTAAAACACATGCGTGTGTAAATTTTAATTTAAGTAAATCGATTAACAAAATTACCCGCGTCATTATCTGAATGTTCACCCTTGATACGATTCTCGGTTTCAATACAATTGAGGAGATACTTGAAAGTCTCGACCTCGCAAGGAATAGTAAGTCCGCCACTATGATCAAACCCGAATTCCTCCTCGGCTTTCTCTAAAAGGGCCTTGAACAGGTGGTGGCTAAGGTACGTTGTAGGGATGATGAACCTACGACGAGTAGCCTCGTCCCCTACGTAAACCGCCAAAAACCCTTTTGGAACATCGGGAGGAGGCTCGGGACTGCTAGGACAACCATCTTCATCCGAATCACACACGCTAACTGAGCATTTTAGTCGATTACCAACGCTAGGCGACATCCCTAGGGGCTCGTAATGTTGTGGATTCGTGTTATCATTGTTACACGATCTCGAATTAATTGTTATGCTTTGCCATTTGTTGATTATTTCCTTTAGCTTTACGATTTGTTTAATGCCGGTTATCTTGCCTCTGCTCCCGTCGCCTCCTCCTCCTCCGTGTTCGTCCATGTATGGCGCTAATTAAAGGTTTTCGATAATACGTGATTCTCACTCGTATTGATTTGGTTTCGGTTCAACTCCGTTTGATGAATAGTTATCGGGCCATTTTCATCTGCACACATTAATAATACTTATAACTTTTGCTATTTGAGTCATTTGTTTATACAATCTTTTTAAAATGAGGATAAATCGACACATTTTCTAGCGTAATTTGATCAACTTTATCATTTTCAAAATACGAGGATAAATAAACGACAGATGCAAATTTATTACCAGCAAAATCATCGTAGAAATTTCATATTGTACAACCAACAACTTTACCTCGATTATATTTTACCTCGATTATATATGTCTTGGAAAGTATGATTGCAATTGAAATTTTTGTGATCAAATATTTCGATATCAATATCAATATATATTAAAAAAAAACCAAAATGCACTATAATCACAAGTACTGCACTGATGGTAAATTTATCGAAATATATTTATATATGAAAAAGAATTCCATTGAATAAAATCGCAAATGATGCATAATCAACATGATAATCCTTAACAAAAATCACAAATAATTAATCCGTATATCGACCCAAATATCTTGTTATTTCCTTATGCGTCGAATTATTGACTTTATATAACATATTAGTGTTCAAATTCAATGAAATCTGAGATATCGTTTAAATAAACTTAAACGAATTCGAACCAAATTTGCAATAATTCCTCTCAAAAATCAAAAATCATTACGTAAAATCTTACGAAGAAATGTGATACTATGTATGACTAGTACATTTATGGGAAAATATAAAACCAAAACACATTCGGAACAAAATCTGATCTAATCTGATCTAAACCAGAATCATTGAACATGCTCATTTCATATCACGATCTCGATACAAAATGCAACGTATAACAAATCATATAGATTATATAATATTGATGACGAATCACGCGTTCAAAAACACGTAAAAATAAATTACCTTAAGAAATAATGAGGAGGAGGAGACATATATGTAATTCAACTTTGGGCTATAAGAAAGCCCCTATAACATGATATTATTTTGTAGATAAGAAAATGATGAAATAAAATAAAATGAACAAAAGAGAAGAGAAAATAAGAACAAAAGATGGTAATATAAATTATAACAAAATCTAATTTAGACAAACTAGCAAAGTTTTACCAAATTTAGTTGTGTGATAAAAAGGGTGCAACAAATTTATCTTTAATTGAAGGAGTTATAATTGTGTAGAGTGTAGGGTAAATTTTGAAGAATTTGTGTACTTTACTATTTGGTGAGGTTTTTGTACTTTGCCTTTTAAAATACATTTTTTTTTTAAAATTTCACCTTTCAATCCTCAATTTTTTTTTTTTAACCTAATGTATTAAAACACCATTAAAATTTTCATTCCATCACCATAAATACAAATGTAGGAAGTTGTAATTCATGGGGAGTTGTATTTTCTCCATTTTTAGATAAAGACTTGCAACCAAACATTTTTTCAATTCGTAAGATTTTCAACTTTTCATTTTTAGATAAAAATACACACGTGCTGACCCTCTATTATTTTGGACTTAATTTCAATTCAATTCAATTCAGTTCATTGTGCAAAAGAATAGGACCTTACTACTTTTAATGTTGTTTCATTACGTTTAATTTAGCTTTAATAAGCTCAATGAGTGATGACAGATGAGCTTTAAATTTATACCGCAAGCGTACGGTGTCGTAGCATACGGGTCGATCACAGGGAGGTCGATAAACTAGTCACTAGTTAGTCTCGAATCATGAGTTATCTATGCGGATCAATAATTGTAGTTGTCTAAACTAAACTAAAAAGCAAGATAATTAAAATCAGACAAGCTACCAAATATTAGGTTGTCTCCTTGTCGGTATCATAACCAATACGAATTAATCGACACAATGACTCCTTAACGACTTGTTAAATTGTCTACTCAGGTGGGACTAATGTTTTACCTTAACTCATAAAGTCAAAGGCTATACTTAATATTCTCTCTCGAGATACAAAAAGCCTACGTAGCATGTTATAACTTATAAGTCATATTTTCATAGCTCAGATAACACGTTAGATGCATTACGAAACAACATTAAAATATCCCGACTCAAACTCTCACCTATTCTCATGGGAGATGTCAAATCTTAATTAGGGTTCTCTAATACAAGCCCTACTGTCGTAGTAACTTATATTGAGTAAAATTTGTAAAATTAATAATGACCAACACTAAGACTCACAAGAATCAAGACTCGACTCTCATAACGTAATCTCAACCAAGAACCAATAATGTCAAATCACAACAAAAAGACTAATCAATAAGCAAAACCCTAATTAAACCTAAACAAGATCGACAATTCAACAATTCAGAGTCATTACGTTAATCAACTCTTACCACGGTTCAACCAAAACCTAATACAAAACTACTCAATAACTAAACTAATAATAACAACAATAAAATAAAGAAGATAATAAAAATAAATAAAGATAAAGGAAGAGAAAATTTAGTCTTGATTAAAATCCATAATCTTGAACATTGAAGAGAAAAAACTACTGGTAAAAACTACCCCTAAAACTACCATAATCTACTCCTAATCTAATTATACTCTACGTTCTATTCTCCTCAGTGAAAAAGCATAATTAAAACTAATTAACAACTTCCCCAATTAACTGCCTGCCTAACTCCATTACTAATTGTTTTCTTGTTTTGGGCCGTCCTTTTCACTGGTCCATCTATGGCTTTTAATTGTTTAGCTTCAATCCAAATTAGTTTGGCATATCAAATTGATTGGGCCTATTTTCTTCATTTAATCTCTTGACCCATCTTCACTTCGACTAGCTTTTAGTATAAAAAGTCATCTCCTGCAAATAATCACATAAAATCGTAGTAAACCATCGGAGAAGCAAATATAAGATAAAATGTACTAAAAATGCCGGAAATATATAATCAATTGGAGGAAGTCACATATAAAAATAATGTCAAAATACGGTGTTAACAATGAGAAATCATTCTGCACTTATTAGTATCAAATTAACGTTATGAATAAGTCTCAAATCAGACCGTCTAACAATTGTCTTATTGTTAGACGACCTTGATTTAATCACCAAATATGAAATAGCATAATAAAGCATTAATGACTGCATTAATATTAGTTTTGAGATTAACAATAATGTAAATTATTCATTTAATTTACTTGGGGAAATAAGGATTTTTTTTTTTGGTTTTATCTTCCTCATATTAGACTTTTTCTCATTTAATTCTAAACTTTTTCACATATTATTTTTATTAATAAATTACTGCATATTGTTGATTTTGTGGTGATTGAATATTCTCAAATTGTACTAATATTATTTTACTCCGTATTTGTTAATTCATTCTACTTTTCATGGATCACAAACGTAATCACCGCATTTAAAAATAGCATCACCATGACTGTTATTGTTGTCACGACTTAAAATCGGCAAAAATGTGATAGTCCAAGTCAATTATTATCATAAGTGTATCATATTACATAACCAAGTGATAGAATGTGGTACCATTATAATTTCAAATGGTAAGTAGATTTTGTTAATTAGTGAAATACATATTAACAACATTTATGGTGACCATATACTAACAGATTGTATCCATAGGAAAATTGGTCAATGTGAGTTATTAGATAATTTAGTTCTTTTATTAAATTGCTTGGTTCAAACATTATTCCTTGTCAAAAATTTATCTTCATTAGCTTGAACTCCTCTTAGTCAAACAATATTGAAACCCAATGAAAAAAAAAAACAAAAAAAAAAAAAAAAAAACAAGGAATTCACACGGTCTCAAAAACAGTGGAAATGATAATCAACAACATTGTCATCAATGTTGTATGCTAAAATAAATAGCATAAAATAAAATCGCCGTAAGTGTATGACTTACTACCGTAGTTAAAAAGTGACCATTTTAATACTTGTCGTGACCATTATCGAGTAAAAAGTAACTACTTTAAGTGGTATTTATAACGGTCACAATAAACATTAATGTTGTCACGATATTTGTTAACATAGTCACTTTTTAGTAGTATATCATTCAACAAATGTACACAACCATTTTTCAGTAAATTAGTCTAAATGAATGAGTAAATAAGATAAAATGCATTAAAAATAAACAAAGAACAGAGAAAAGTTACTATTGAAGAGAAACTCACATTTGTTAGAGACGGATGAAAACTCCGGAGTATAAGATAATGGTCACTAAATATCCGAATTAGCATACCAAACAATAAAAATTGGACACCAATAAAAATATTATCCATCAATACAATTGAAAATGAAAGAAAAAAAAGCTAGAATGACACTAGAGAATACATGAAGATTTGTGAGAAGAAAAGGTGAAGAAATTCGGTGGTAGATGGAAGATAGATAGGGAAAAAAGAGAGGTAAGTATAAATAAAGAGGGTTGAATTTTTAAGGGTAATTTTTTCCATTGTGCTGTGTGCTAGATTCATCGGGAATTGTTGTAGACTCATTAATTTAATTATTGCAGATGTTTCTATGGATTTATTATACTTCCTCCATTCCGTTTGATTCTATACATTTGACCAAAATACGGTAATTAAGGTAAAAGGAAATCAAGTGGGGTAGACAATAGAATTACCAAACTACCCCTACTTTACTCTTTAAAAAAGGACATTGCAAGTGGGTTGGGTGGGGTATTAATGAAGGGTATATTTGTCTTTTAGTTTAATAAAGTACGGACCAAAATAGAAATGTATAGAATTGATTGGAATTTCCGAAAAAGGAATATGTATAGAATCAAATGGAATGAAGGAAGTAGGTTTTTTTTTAAAATTAATAATGTTACTTCTTTCCATTAAATATTGTCTCTAATTACGTATTTTCTTGTAAATTGTGTCCGTCTAACAGTTTTGTAAGTGTTAGTCAGTCTGATGCAAGAGTTACTCATTAGATTTGAATTATGGCAAATAATAATCCTTACAGACAATGAGCCCATTAGGCGCATATATTCATCCTTAAATATACGTTGGTTACAAAATGTACATTAATTGTGCACCAGAAACATGCATTTCATCAAGCTAGTACCACGATAAATAAGAAGGATCGTTGTGCGTGGTATGACCATCTATATAAGGGCATGTTCTTTCCAGCTTATTTTCAGCTTATTTTAGTTCATTTCAGTTCAATTCAGTTTAGTTCAACTCCACTTTATTCAGCTCATTTTGACTTCCTTTTAACTTGAATACCTTAAAAATGGGTATTATCCATCACAATTCACCCTTCAACTGCCTTAAATTCATTCCTGGTATTGACATCCTCACAATTTATAACGGTGACCATTTTGAGAGGATCTCATCATCCTCACATGTTCTCGAGTAACCTTGAATTCTTATGGTAGAATACAAGTTTTAAATCTGGTGGCCTAGCTAGCTACATTCTCTAAACATTCTCTCTAATATTGTGAAATCATTATATCTTGTAAATTTACGTGAGAGATTCGATATTATCGGTCGGTACCCTGTTGTTGTGTCTACTTAAATCAGACATGTGATCTTCTAAAAAACATCGTTATCTATAGGAAAGCTAAATCATTTGTTCTACTAACATACATAGGGTTGAATGGTGTTTATATAATTTAATTCACATTTATTTAATTCCTTCACCAACTCCCTTTATTATTCCTTCACGACCATTTCATCAATTATTCCGTAATAATTAAATCATTTACATAATAACATGTATATACTTCATATAACTTCAACTATGAAGAACAATCGTTTGTTATTCATGATTTTAAGGTGTGGGTCATAACTTCACGAAGTACCCACCAAATAGTATGACATATCTCCCAAAAACAACATTAATTTCAAAAAAACAAAACAAAATTACGGAGTAACATTTTGTTTCTAGTTTTCTTTGAGCGAAAAATCGAAATAAATTAGGGTTGAAATGAGGTCATCTTCTGTTGGCGGAAGCTCTAGGCTGTCAAGTGACATTCAGAGCTTCCGATTACAGGATGAGGAGACTGGCAGCATTGACTATGATATAACCGAGACAATGCTGCCAGTCTTCTTAGACCACATTGGTCATCCAGTTATTAGCAATAACTATAACAATGATGATGATGATGATGATGATGAGCTAGTGGAAGTCGAATTACAAGTGAAAGACAACAACGTTATTTATGTGAATAGTGTCACGCCAAGGCCGATGACACCGAGATCTGGTGGTGGTGGTGCAGGTGATAGTGGAAGGTTGGTTGCGAGAAGCTTCTCGGCTATCTCAAGACTTAGGAAGAAAATTGGGTGGTCATCCTCGTCTAGGGGGTCGTCAGACGCTGGAGACCACAGGAGTCGGGCACCACCACCACTAGTGGTGCCTGATAGTAGAAAGCGGAGGATGAAGGAGGCTCAGTTGCAAAGGACCACATCTGGGGCTAAACGTGCTCTGAAAGGTCTTCAGTTTATAAATCAGAGTACGGGTAGGGTGAACGATGACGTGGCAGAGCAGCTATGGGGCCAGGTCGCGGCCATGTTTGACCAGCTTGCTCGAGACGGGTATCTTGCTAGGGAAGACTTTGGAGAGTGCATTGGTAGGTTAGCAATTTTATTACTATGGCATACTCACTTCTGTTATTAATTGTTATGTTATTATAACATTGTTATTATATCGAACTGTATTATGAAATGATTGATACGTACATGGTATTTTTTAAAAAGGGATGACGGATTCTAAGGAATTCGCGGTGGGGATATTTGATGCATTGGCTAGGAGGAAGAGGCAAAGAATTTGCAAGATAAACAAAGATGAATTACGTGATTTTTGGTTGCAACTTTCTGATCAAAGTTTCGACGCTCGATTACAAATTTTCTTTGACATGTACGTACATATAATTATTATATTATCTTTGTTTCATCGATCAATTATTATATTATTTGTGTTTCATATATTCTATAAGATTTGTTTGATTTCCTAACATGGTTGTGCACCACATGATTAGTAAAATGAAATTCAAGAATGAATTGTCATTGTTTTTAGGAAGTTAACTATACGTATGGAAATAGGTAAGAAGAAGATAATAATATAAATGTTACTTTCATAATCATAAATTTTTATGCATACTTTCTTTTCAAGTTTTAATACCATTGTTACTTTAAGGTTTAATTTCAACTTTTTAAGTTTCTAATAACTTACACAAGTAATTCTTTATATGGTCAAATGCATTGCATGTATTAGATAGCTTATAGCTACCATCGTTATATATATTTAACGAGTCATTTCATTTTGCTGTAATTATCAAGAGTAATTTTGGTCGGAGTATAAAATAAGGAGTAAGTGTATGTATACATTATTGTTTTAAGTATTTTATGGATTTTTTTTAATGAGATTGTTACAATTACGATTTGGAATAATTAACTGATCGAATACGTACTGAATTTTATTTAATCAAGTTGATTGCTTAAGTAGTTAATGATTTGGTAGTAACGTTGGTTTAGTCATGAGATTATCATTTCTTGTTTTAGAATTGATAGTCATTAACTTTTGATGTATAAAAAGGGTTGACAGCAATGAAGATGGAAGAATTACAAGAGAAGAAGTCCAAGAGGTATTTCATGTCGTAGTTTCGTGTCAATTCTAAGTTTCGAACCTATTTTTCTTGTCTCCCCTTTCCTTGTTATGTAAGTTAGTGCAAATAAGTTTATTATAAGATCGTTTTAACTTTTACGTGTGGAATGACTAGTAAAATTTCTCAATATATATTTCATTTATTATAAATATTAAATAAGGTGGTAACAACTCATATTAACAACTTCACTTAAAATAATCTTATTTTAGAATTTACCCTACTTAATAAATTTATATATACAGAGTAATAAAATATGTCTTCAAATTTTTTTAAAATAACATTAGTAATTTAGTATACCTATTCACATATGAACTATGTATTACTGTTTTGTGTGTCAATGATATTTATAAATGGTGACTGGTGAGGGTAATAAGTTTCGAAAATATAATATGACAAACGGATTATAACCTCGACGGTACTATACTATATACGAAGTGCATTATTTTATAGTATGATGTAAAATTCTTCTCATAATAGTAAGCATAATCCATCGTAAAAGGTCACACAAGCAAACCATTTTGAGATATTTATTTATTTCTTATATATTTTCTAGAATATATGAAAATGTTGCACATTATAAATATAAAATCAATTAATTTAAGAAGAAATTCCATTTAGTATTAATTATTGACTTTTATGAAGTATTTCCATTGAACTAACATTATCATATATATGAGTAGTTTATATATGAATGATGAACACAATAATGGCTTCTCACCTAAATACAAATATTCTAAATTATTATAAAAATAAAAATCGGTGATCTCCACTACTAGAGACGTTTCTTAGTCATTCAATTCAATTAGATAACATTAATCTTGTGATTATTGTAAAGTCAGCCATGATTAGGGAATGTTCTTCTTAATTTTTGTACATAAATAATTTTTGCATGTTCTTTATTCTAAATAGAGAATGACATCTCATCTACATTGCTGCCGTAATTGTAGCCAAGTCATACGAGACGTATTTTTTAAAATCGATTTTTTCTAACGTCTGTTCAATGATACTCTGTACATATTAATATTATATGTTAGACGAAAAAAATCAATTTTAGAAAAGCTAGTTAGTAGTTTAATTAATTAGTCATTATATTCCTGTTCTAATTATTTCTAACCTAAATTCGTATTTTTATTTTCTACCTTAATCTTTCATCGTACATTTCTGGTTTTTTTAATTTTTATCTTTATTCATTAGATTACAACGACCCTTAAAAACAATAAATTTAATTGCTTGAAAAACAAAACACATACTCCCTCCTACCCAACTCTAATGTCCCTTTTGGGAAAAAGGTGGAAATTTATGGAGTGGAATAGAATAAGAAATAGTAATGGGTAGGGGTAAGAAAATAGGAGAGAGGGTGTATGAAATTGAATAGAATAATAAAAAGTAATGTATAGTTGGGTGAGTGGGGGTTAGTTTAATCCAAAAAATTCATGGGGAAAAGCAAAAGGGACATTTTGATGGGTAAGAATTTGGGGAAAAAGGGACATTAGATGTGGGTAGGAGGGAGTAATAATTTTAATAAATTTAGACAATTTAATAGTAAAGCACAAGAATGTAACCAAAGTACCAACTATTTATTGACTTGGTTAAATAACGTTGCAAGTTGCAATTATGGATGGATGTTATTAACATTTTTGTATTTCCCGGAATTTCACAGCTAATTAGGTTAAGTGCATCAGCTAATAAATTATCAGCATTGAAGGGAAGGGCAGATGAATATGCAAATTTAATTATGGAAGAACTCGACCCCGAGAACTTTGGCTATATCGAGGTAAAAACCTAATGCACTCTCGAACTTTTTAGCCCTGAACTGAATTGAATTTATATTAACTAATCTAGGGCAAAAAAAAAAAAAAAAAAAAAAAAAAAAAAAAAAAAAAAAAAAAAATCAATTGAGCTGAATTTAACTGAACACGCATGACTTCTGAAACAAGCTGAAATTACATTAAGTCTGCAATGACGATCCATCATTAAGTCTCATGGTCACTTTCATCTACGAGAAAAATATTTCTACCCTTCATTCAACTTAATTCACCACAAACCACTTTTTAACATCATTCATCTACTGAAAAATATAGTCATGCGGAAGCTAGTTTGATTTGTCGAATAAAAAAAATACTATGGAGTATCAAATTTTAAAGCAAATGTATTGAATGAAGCAGATTAGAATGACTATTATTCAGCTAAACTATGACATGTATAACGATGAACCCATTAAATCTCGTTTAGCGCGAGTTTTAAAGATTTGACGTTTGAACTCGTCTTAATCCAAGACGGTTTCACCCAAAACATAGCGACTGAGACACCTGAATTTGCGCTGTTTCTGTGCAGTTGTGGCAGTTAGAAGCACTGCTGCTACAAAGAGATGTATACATGGAATACAGCAAGCCATTAAGTACGGTAAGCACGACAGTCGCGTGGAGTCAAAATTTAGGGAGAGATATCAGGCCTGTGACGGTGGACGTGGTGAGCATGATGAGAAGAGTGAGCTTTACACTGCAAAGCTTCTTCCAAGACAACTGGCAAAGAGGTTGGATCGTACTTCTCTGGTTGACGGCTCTAGCGTTTCTCTTCGTTTGGAAATTTCTTCAGTATCGGAAAAGGGCTGCATTTTCCGTAATGGGTTACTGCCTGTGCACTGCCAAAGGGGCTGCCGAGACTTTGAAGTTCAACATGGCGCTGATCCTTTTGCCTGTGTCGAGGAACACCCTTACGTGGCTTCGCTCGACTAGAGCTAGACTCTTCGTCCCTTTCGACGACAACATCAACTTTCATAAGGTAGGAATATGGGTGGAGTTTCACAAGAGACGGAGTTTTGAGTAAGACTGTCAGGAAACACTTTACAAAACTTCACAAATTAAATAACTTCAGTATACTTCACTTCAGATAGCTTAAGACGAAGATAACAGAGCCTTAGAAGACGGTTTTGCTCAAAGCTTAGTCAACTTGAAAAGACAATAGACACAGGCGCAATATAAACTAAGCATCTGTTTTACCGATTAATGCGCAGATAATTGCATTTGCTATAGCAGGAGGGGTAATAGTTCACGCAGGCAGTCATCTAACGTGTGATTTTCCACGTTTGGTCAACTCTTCTCCAGAGAAGTTCGCATTAATAGCCTCATATTTCGATAACAAGCAGCCGAGTTATTGGGATTTAATAAAAGGGTACGAAGGAGTTACCGGTATTACCATGGTAATCCTACTGGCAATATCCTTTACGTTGGCAACAAGCCGCTTCAGGAGAAATGTCGTGAAGTTACCATCCCCGTTCAACCGGTTGGCAGGCTACAATGCATTCTGGTACTCTCATCATTTGCTTGTACTCGTCTACGTCTTGCTACTTGTTCATGGGTTCTTCGTGTTCCTCGTCAAGAGTTGGACCCAAAAGACGGTATGACCTAAAATCACTGAACATGAATACTTAATAGGAACGTAAGACCTGTTCTCCTCATCTTACTTTTTCCTAAATTACTGAACAATCAAAATTCAAAAAACTTGAGATAATTTTAGACTTCAAGACTAGTTAAAAAATACTTCGCATCAATCTTGAGATTTCATAAACTTGAGACGAAGAGAACAAGTCCTAAAATAGACATCAATGATCATCCATATACTGATTACTTTCTATTAGAGTATTAGGAGTATTAGGATATATGAATGGACTTATAATTAAGTCTAAGCATTATTAGTATTAAGTATTATGTTATTTATGAATGACTTTTGAGTTGCCATATATCCTGTATAAATACCTCTACTTAGAAGGTTGAATGACAAGAACTCATTAAAATTGTGTTCTCCTCCGATAGATCTTCATCTTCGTTAAGGTGGTACAACATTTACTGGCGAGTTACGCACGTATTGGGTAGGCTGTTACCCTCTTATGTACTGGCGAGTTACGCACTGAAAAGATTTACTGGCGAGTTACGCATTTATTGTCTGGCGAGTCCTATACGCACGTATTGGGTAGGCTGTTACCCTCTTATGTACTGGCGAGTTACGCATTATTGTTGTCTGGCGAGTCCTATACGCATCTAAGTATTGTCTGGCGAGTCCTATACGCATCTAAGTATTGTCTGGCGAGTCCTATACGCATTTATTTTACCACTATTACCAGGATGAAGATGAAGATCGAAGACGAAGACATACTTTTATTTTATTTTGTGCAAACTCATGGAAATTTTATCCAATTACCATGAGTTTGAGCGGGGGTATTAGAGTATTAGGAGTATTAGGATATATGAATGGACTTATAATTAAGTCTAAGCATTATTAGTATTAAGTATTATGTTATTTATGAATGACTTTTGAGTTGCCATATATCCTGTATAAATACCTCTACTTAGAAGTTTGAATGACAAGAACTCATTATAATAATACAAACCATTCCTATGCATTCTTATATTTTATATCTTATCACTTTCCCTGTATGATTTCAGACATGGATTTACCTCTCTGTTCCACTTCTGTTGTATATTGCTGAACGCATTGTGCGGACGTGTAGGTCAGAAATTCGCTCAGTTAAAATCATTAAGGTAAATTCACCTCTAGGCTGTCTGAGTTCTGTGGTTGGGTAATTTCCGAAAATCACAGCAGTTTCCTCCTCTTCTCAGGTTTCGGAGCTACCAGGAAACGTCTTCACCCTCGTCATGACCAAACCTCAAGGATTCAAGTACAAAAGCGGACAGTACATCTTTTTACAGTGCCCTGCCATTTCAAAGTTTGAATGGTAACTTCAAATCTTGATCTTCCCAAGATTTTACTCTATATTTTTGTTTCTCTAAGGGAGCCCTATCTCTTCGTCTTTAAGTTCTCTGAAATCTAAAGTCCTAGTTCATTCGCCTTAAGTTCAGAAAAATTAAGATGAGGAGAATACGTTCTTAGACGGGCATTTTCAAGGCTGATGAGTTATGACTGACTCTACAGGCACCCTTTCTCCATTACCTCGGCACCAGACGACAACTTCCTAAGCGTTCATATTAGATCCGTAGGGGACTGGACACGAGAGCTAAGGAGAGTATTCACCGAGGGAAAAAAGCCCGTATCAACCATTGGCCGGCTGAATTTTGGAGAAGAGGATGATGGCAGTCAACCGAGAAGGTAAATTCCACAACTTTTACATTTACCTCCGTTAAGTTGAAGAATCCTATGTAACCCAAACTTCTCCAATTCAGTTTACCGAAATTATGTGTTGATGGACCTTATGGAGCTCCAGCTCAGGACTATCAAAACTACGATGTTCTCCTCCTCGTGGGACTTGGAATTGGAGCAACACCTTTCATTAGCATACTCAGGGATCTTCTAAACAATGCAAGGGCAGCAACTGTATGTTATTGTTATTTTTACGTACGTACTTATGTAACTACTCAGTTAATACTATGATTTCCTTCTAATGTAATCTCGTTTGTGGTGACTTAGGACTCAAACACTGAATTAAGTACTTCGGCTGATAGTCTAACGAGCTTTGCATCAACCAGTACACCACAAAGACTTAACAAACGGACGATGAGGGTTAAAAGCGCTCATTTCTACTGGGTCACTAGAGAGCCAGAGTCCTTCGAGTGGTTCAAAGGCGTCATGGAAGAAGTGGCGGATTTAGATGATAAGGTAAAGTATATACCGACGTACACAAGTTCTTACAAATTTTAAATATGATCTCTTTGAACTTCAACTCGTATAGTTTGCAATGGTTATTCTTAAAGCTAATGGGGATAAGTTCTAAGTCATCTCATGTAAGGTCGTATACAAGACTATATCAATGACTCGGTAATTTATGATCATAAACATTTGGACTAACCGCTCTATCGTTGCTATGAATGTAGGGTTTGATAGATATGCACAACTATCTTACTAGTGTCTACGAAGAGTGTGATGCAAGATCAACGTTGCTAACCTTGGTCCAAGCTCTAACTCACGCCAAGCACGGTGTAGATATCTTGTCTGGCACTAAGGTATGAGTTTCAAACCACCTTGCTTCATACGAGTAGACATCTTCACATGATATCCATTTTTCAATCATCTTCATCTGAAATCGATTGACATAACTTAGACAAATTAAGATTTTGACGTTAATGTTCTGAAGTAACTGATAAAAAAGGATGCGACTTTCTAATCAATTACGGAGTACTATATTTCACATTTTGACAAGTCAGTACTTGTATTATTCTCTACAACAAAAACTTCAATTTTTTTAGCCTTAGTTTCAATGCAACATTGGTTTTCATCTGCGGAACGTGTAACAGTTGTTTCACCCTTATAATCTGCAGGTAAAGACACACTTTGCAAGACCAAAATGGAAAGAAGTATTTGCGAAAATAGCTAAGAAACATCCATACCGCACCATAGGTAAACTATTTTCATAACTCACCTCTCGTTTTCTTTGATCTCGTCGACAATTTTGTCCAACTGTCATCATGTTTTAATAACAAATATTCCTTGACGATAAGTCAAACGACTCAGGATCACCTGAGAATCTCGTAAACACGTATTCAAACCATCAAATCACTCACCTACCCTCTAAATTGATTAATTAGTTTTCAACTTGACTAATTTATTCCAAATACGTAATTAGTCTTCAATACTGTCGAACAGTAACGTTCTTTAGGCATGTGTACAGACAAGTTTTGCTAGATATAGGTTGAAATTGTCTGAACCAATATCGAAATTTTCAGGGGTTTTCTACTGTGGTCGGCCAGTGTTAGCAAAAGAGTTGAAGAAATTATCAAACGAGATGAGCAACAAGACGTCAACACGGTTCGAGTTCCACAAAGAACAGTTCTAAGTTAATCAAGCTAACAATTCACCAATTTTTTTTGTCACCATTATTTTTTTTGTCACGACTGTAATTATTCTCATGTTCTAGCCGAGCAAATTGAATCTCGGCAAGTGTAAATGTAAATACGATTGATTCTTCCGACATGTATATGAAATTTAGCAAATGTTTGACCGCAAAGGTTCTAAGTAGTTCTAACAACCATTTCGACAACGACCTGTTACCATTGACCAGACCGTCAGACGACAGTTTCTTCATCATCTACGAAAGGTATGTATAATTCTTCGAAATCATTGGGGTATTATTTAAATGTGAAGTCTTTGGGCACACAAAATATTTCTTAACTAACCACCAATTGGTGTCATTTTCTTGGTGTTTGACTTGATATTAGGACCACTACTGTGAATTGATGTGCCAGTCATACAAACATAGGGGGGCTACGAGTTGATCAGGTCGAAAAACATTCTAATTGGTCAGGAATTACAAACTTATTATTTTTTTATCGTTGAATTAATGAGCAGAAGAGATCTCGGATGAGATGATTGGCTGTAAGGTAATCGTAAGGCTTCTCTTACGTATACAACTTTAATCTGTTAAAAGCGTGAAGTTTGAATTTTTTGTATTCTGAAACATTCCGAATTTTTTGTTTAAAATCCCGAGTTTAACCATATAGGATGACCAAGCCACCAACAAGAAGAAAGGATAACAAAATTATTATGATGTTCAGTTTTAGTCGGGAGTACGACTGGTTAACTGTCTCGGTTTGGTTGGAGGCCTCTAACCATCAGCTTTTGGTTGGAGGCCGAAGATCGATTATATACTCTTAACACTAAGACCATTGATGTTGTGTATCAGTGTTTAAACCCTAGTTTACGAACATTACTTTTAATATAAAGTTTTAGCAACATCAAATACTTCAAAGAAAACATTTCAACCATGAAAGTTATCACATTTACGCAAGTTTTCAAGGCGAGGAGGTAAAACCTGTCATCCTGCACATATTTCGCGCATTGCATCAGCGACTGAGTGCATTTCGCTTCAAATTGTAGATGACAATCTCACGAGCGACGTAGCAAACTACAAATATCTTTGACCATGTAGAGACTGGCTTCAAATCTCTGCACATAGAAGTAACATCAATTAATTTACAGACCAAAATCAGCATTCATTACTTCCGAATAACGTTAGTCAGACTCGGCTGTTCAATGGTTAAAAAAAGGCCTAAAAGCATGAGTAGGGTCGTGTCATTGTGACACACGACACTCGACACACGACAATCAGTGAAAATGACAATTGAAGTGTTAAGGTACCACTTCCAAAGACTGTCAAATTCCAGTCATCAGATAGTGTTCGAGTAAACGATAAATCTAATGCCACGGCAATGCTGCAGCAGTAGCTGGACCTGCGTCCGATGCAGGTGCCAGTCGACCATCAAGAAGTAGAAGATTACTCCCTTTAATCCACCATTCAGTGCATTTACTATTCAATCAAGAGAAATCATCAGATTCAAAATATCGTCACTCACTTAACCTCAGAATCCAGCCATCCAAACAAGCGACGACATTCAACTTCAACTAGTACACACTCAAAGCCAAATTCCCAAAAGAACTCCTTAGAAAGGTTTTATGATTGTTTAAGAACATCAAACCGATTTTTGACAAATAAAAAACCAATCACACCCAAAATTGTTTTAGAACTTCTGATCGTTTTTCATCCATTCAGTACATTTCACTACATTGGACGGAAATTTCGAGCACATAATTTTGTGAAAGTAGTGATTTTCACGGTGGGTTGCGCTAGTTACAAATTGAAGCATTATTTCACTTAAATGAAGAATTGCATGAACTCATGAAGCCATATCAACAGTACTTGGAAATCGGTTAAAATTTTTTGCACCAGATTCAATTATTACAACAAAAATACACTTACAATCAAACAAATATTACATCATTACCATGTAAATCAAACAGAAAATACCAAAATTTAATCAAAAGTAGCTCAACATTAGACAAAGGACCTGTTCTTTCGGACTTTTTAGAAATTGAATTGAAATTGAATCAACTAAGCAGAGAATCAAATGAAATGGAAATTGAATCAATTGAATGGGTGAATTGAATGAATCAATGAAGTTCAATTTTATAACATACCCATTGAATCGAATCGAATCAAGCTGGAATGGATTGAATCGAATCGAATCGAATGGAGTTAATCGAATCGAATCGAGGTGGTGGAATCAATCGAAATGTCTTTAAAAATAAGGTGGAAATAACAGGTCCAAAATAGATGAATAAATAAGTGAGTCAAAAATCATATGAAAAGTCCCACACAATTGGTCACTAAAAGTCACCAAATTCGAAAATCTTGGCAAAAATACACCTTCAATCTACGGTCTACCAAAGATTACAACTTTAAAACGCAAATCAAAGGGAATATACGAAGAACAAGCTCAATTTCAAAACCCGAAAACCCCTGATTTAAATAAATATATACCGTTGACTCGTATGAGCTTAAATCGGATGAGAAAGAGAGGCGGTAAGGACCACAGGCCGTGCCCGGGCCATCAAAATTAAGCACGGCCGGTATATGGCCCGGCCGGCCACCCAACAACACAGTCCAGCCCTCGGGCTTAGGTGACCGTTGGTGCCAACGGCTACTCACACCGTCACACGCACACCATTTTCTTTTATTTAAAATTTCTGACTAAAAATATTAAGGGTTTTTCTATTGTGTAGTTGTGTACTTTAGATTTTTCTATGGTATACTTTGGGTTTTCGTTTTCTACTTTGTATCTTTATTCCTTAAACTTCACGTCTATTATGTAAATTAACCATCGTTAAACAAACTTTGACTATTTACCTTCTGAGCGTCATTCGTTTAATTTATTTTCTTACCAATTAATGTCAAATGACCCTCTCTTATATACGGAGTAGAAGTTTTCGAATGTCACTCTTAACAACGCTTTTTTAGCATGAAAAAAAAGTTTGTTTCATAATTATTAAAGAACTTTTTGTGTGAGTTTTTAATCCTCTAATATATAATTAGACAGGTTGACGTGCAGTGTAATTGAATGCATTATAAGCAAATGAATTGATTAATAACCAATTACTTGGATTAAAGAGTAAGTTACTAGTTTAAATAAACGACCAAGTTAATGATGACTAATAATTTGGTCATAATATAGTTGAAGTCTAGAGGCATACCATGAAATATAAAAAATGTAAGGGAATAACATAAAAAACGAAAAATCTCAACTCCTCAAGGGTACACCATAAAAAACTCCTTTATTTTTTTTATTTCTAAAGTAATAATTTTGTTGATACTAGTAAATATTTAAAAGTGATTTTAGATGAGTAAAAAATTAAGTAGAAGATTTATAAAACATAAAGTAAAAGAATGAGAAATTAAAGGAGAAAAATAAGATAAAAAAAATAGTAAACGAAGAAAACTATGAGTTTCATGAAGAACATCAAGAACCTTGATGGTTTAATTATAAACTTAGAAAATAAAATGTGTTTGGTTTTCTTTCTCTAGAGAAAAATTTTGAGTTTAGTGAGTGTTGTGTTGTGTGAAAAGTGAATTAGTAGAAGTAATGTATGTATGTATGTATGTATGTATGTATGTATGTATGTATGTATGTATTCCCTCCGTCTCGGTGATTTGTTTACATTTACTTTATGCATATTTATCGATGTGAGGAGAGAGATAGAGAAAAAACTAATAAAATAATAATATAAGTACAAATGGGGTCCGCTTGCTTAAAATTGTTAAATGTAATTGGTTAAGAGAGTGGGCTCCACCTCTTACATGGATCAACTATGAACATTAATGGAAAGTGTAAACAAATGACCCGTACACCCTAAAATGAAAAGTGTAAACAAATGATCGGGACGGAGGGAGTATTATTATTATTATTATTATTATTATTATTATTATTATTATTATTATTATTATTATTATTATTATTATTCCGTATTAGGTATTAGGTATTAAAATTTAAATTTAAATACTAAAAACATAATGACCATAACACTTACGGCCGGAGTAATTGGAAGTGAAGGATGAAATGTGTAAGAGGAAAAATTAAACATATTCATCAACTTATTAAACATAGTTCTTAATTATTACTCTCTCCATTCATATCAAATACGGAGTAGCATTCATTCATTTTTTGACACTATTCAAAAAGTAACATATTTCGACGTTTGGGTGATTTAGAAACGAAAATGTCTTAAATGAAATTTATTTTTGAAAAAAATATTATAAAAGGAGTTATATTCAATTAACCCTAAATATTACAAACACTCCAATATGTAAGCAAGTAATATCAACAATCATTTATAATCATTTAAAAATTGAAACTAGTCATATTTTGTTAACTTAAGACCAAAAGGACTTGTCTTAAGCAAGTCTTAAGCAAGACTTAGTACTCAAATGAAGGTACCGGTAAGAATGGTAGAGGTCGCATGAAATCGTCTCATGGTAATCTACTACAGGGTATCGCACAAGGAAAATTAATCTAAAGAATTTGGGTTGGCAAGAAGTAGAATGTACGGAGTATTCAACTTTATCAAGGGAGAAACTAAAAAGATAAAGCTATTTCTCTACTCTTTTCGTTTCAGTGAATTATTTACAGTTTGATTTTTTTGCGAGGAAAAAAATAAATCAAACTTTAAACTAATGACTAAGATAAAGTGACTATTTAGATATTTTTGTACCTTCTAAATGGATATCACATTTGGTATAATTTAAATTGAACTTACTTACTAATGCAATCTTTATTATACTAAACCACAGTTATCGCTGACATCATCAAATCCACATGTCGCGATTCTGTGAGTTTTTTTCCCGCCAAAACCTCATGCTGACATTATCCATTCTATTATATATTATAATTATTATGTCCAAATTCATTATATATTATTATTATGTCCAAATTCATTATCTATAATTATCATTACACAATAATCATGTTCAAACTTCACATTAATATGCATAAAATAATAAAATCTTAACTTTAAAGAATATATTTATCCTAAATTCATTAGTTTTTATTTTAATATTTTACTTTTCGTTTAATTCTATATTATAATTAAAAACTAAGTACTTAATGTACTATTTTGCTATAACTCCACTTTTAATTTCAAATATGTATCTTTAATATTTATTTTAGCTTTGTCAGAAAAATATTTATCCTAGACTAAATACTCCGTATTTGCTTATTTTAATATTTTTTAATTTTTATTTTATATTTTATAATCAAAAATAAATGTTTTACAGAAACTTGGTACATAAATAATATTACAATGTAAAATATATTCACTTTATATATCTTTGTTATTTAGAATCTATGTTTGTTCGTTACTAAATGTACACTTGAATATTATACAAATTAACAATTTTATTATTTTCAGTTGATTTATTACTTATAATTTTATTAATTTAAAAACAATAATATTTATAGTTACCGTGCATTGATGCACGGGATCTAAACTAGTAATTCTATTAAATTAATGTCAATTACATACGGATAGATTTTTTCGTAAGATTTTGTCAATTCTTACTCTATGAATATGTCAATTTTTTGTCCCTTCCATTTTTTAGCAGTCAATTCGTTTTGAATAGATTTTTTCGTAAGATTTTGTGAATTGGTCTATTTAATTTTTGAATACATTTTTTAAATAATGTGAATATGAATTCTATATTTAAAATAGGTCTAAAAGTCAAGTATATACCATTGATTTGGGATTTAAATTTGATTTAGTGAGTAGCTATTTTTTTTTTTTTTGTTTTTTGTTTTTTTACTTAATGGATATATCAATATTACAAGTGATGTATACATACAACTACGATTGGGTCAATATGTTTTGAATATTTCAAATGTATTTTTTGAGTTTTGCTTAACTGAGTCTATGAGAAGAAACAATTGATGTTGGAGTATTGTCTGTTGCATAATTTATATAAGTTACTTTTTGGAATAATTGTCAAGAATAATTCGAACGGGTCATCTTATTCCATAAATAATCTGAACTCGAATTAATCCACAAGTAATCTCAACTATTGAAATAACATTCCAATAATGTACTTTGGCCAATTTTAATCGACTCTAACACGTAAAAAAATGGTGAAACCGACTCTAACTTTACCTCACTTTTTTTTTTTTTTTTTTTTTTTTTTTTTTTTTTTTTTTTTTTTTTTCGATTAAAGCAGGATAAAATTGGCCAAAGTACATTATTAGAATGTTATTTCAATAGTTGAGATTATCCGTGCATTAATTCGAGTTCGGATCATTTATGTAATAAGAGGATCAGTTTGGATTATTTTTGGTAATTAATCCTTCCTTTTTTTTTTTATTATTTACTTCTAAATTTTCCTAATTGATAATTTTACCCTTTAACTTGAATAAAATAAGATAATATTTAGATGTATGACTTTGTAAGAAGGGGATCAATTAGAATTAGAATCATCGTCAATTCGTTTATTTGAAAGAATGGATAATAAATTTACTCACTCATGCAATTATAAAGTACGTGACTACGAGTAACATTTTTAACAATTTGGATCCTCTCCATTTCTTTCTCTCCATTTTTTCTCTAATACATCAATATTTTAATATATTTTCTATCTCCTTCATTAAAACATTATTTTTATCAAAAATTTACAACCCTTAGATTTTCACAAAAACCGATCTCAACCATTAATAAGTAATGGACCTCCATTTCTTTTTGAGAAATGGAGAGGATCCTTACTCCATTTTTAATTAATACTCGAACACTTTTGAAGAGCTAAATGATGACAATTGGATCGTACGAAGAAAGAGAGTAATTCTTCGATCTATTTAGTATTCAATTATGATCAACTATGAATATTTACTACTTCGTATTAAGTAGACTTGGTAAAAGGGTCAATCGAAGGGATCTAGGTCGGGTCAATTCGGATCGGGTAATTTCGGGAATGGTTGTTGTATCAGATCAGGTCGGGTCAGGTCGGATCATTTTGGGTAAGGGGTCTATTTCGGAACGGCTGTTATCAGGTCGTTTTGGGTTCAGGTCAATTTGGGGTGGGTCGGGTCCTTTTCGGGTCAAAATACAAAATTTTAGACTATTCTTTTGTCAAAAAAAACTCAAAATGTTACTTTTTAAGGTTTGATGTTAATTGATTAAACGATATCGAATAAGTTATTTTTAAGTCATTTGACGTCACCAAGAGCGCTTTGTACCGGGACAATTCGAGTTTTGGGTCAATTTCGGGTCAAGGCATTGCGGGAGGGGCGGGTCACATTTCGGTCTCGGACCGAGTCTATTTTGCCAGGTCTATTAATTACTAATAGGGTTAATTGAACATAACCCCTTTTATAACACATTTTTTCAAAATAATACCATTATATGTTTTTTTTTTTATAACATAATCCCCTTTTCAAACACTTTAGTTCCATAAATAATCCGAACTTGAATTAATCCACGAATAATCCCAACTATTGAAGTAACATTCTAATAATGTACTTTGACCAATTTTAACCTGCTTTAATCAATAAAAAAAGAAGTGAAAACAGTTTGAATTTTACTTAAAATAAGAGTGAGGCAAAGTTCGGGTCGATTTCACCATTTTTTTAACGTGTTAGAGTTGATTAAAATTGGCCAAAGTATATTATTGGAATGTTACTTCAATAGTTGGGATTATTCGTGGATTAATTTGAGTTCGGATTATTTATGGAATAAGAGGACTAGTTCGGATTATTCTTGGCAATTAATCGTACTTAAAAAATGAATATTCACACTCATAAATAGATTTTTCTCAAGAGGTTTTGACATACTTTAGTTATTCATGGTTGTATCTTGAAATGGGTGTAGCTTAAAATGTCTTTTAGTCGCCATTTTCAAGTAACAAAATTCGACTTTGGGGGTGATTTTAAAGTAAAAATGTCTTAAAAGGGAGTTATGTTATAAAAAAAAACATACTCCCTCCATCCCAAATTAATTGTGCCCTTTCTATTTTGGGATGATTTAAGGGATGGTAATGGAAATGAGAAAATTTTGAAAATCATTTGTTAAAACATACTCCGTATTAAATATAGAAAGGGGACAAGTAATTTGGGAAAAATTTTAGTGAAAAGGGGACAAATAATTTGGGATGGAGGGAGTATAAGAGAATTATTTTGAAAAAAAATGTTATAAAAGGGGGTAATGGGGTATATTCATTCAATTAACTCTTACTAATAATAATGGCAACAAGTATCGAACTTTAAAATAAAAAAAGAGGATGGGCCAAGATTTGCACCTCTAATCTCTCTCTCACTAGTTGTGGAGGATACCACTAAGCATCAATCTGATTTCATGTACTAAATCAACACCAAACTTTATATTAGGGTGGATCAAGCCTAGACTCAGCATAACGAAGATCCGTCATTAATGGCAACATAAACAGCTTAGGGAGTACGTACATAAAAAGAAAAACTATGAAGTTAATCTAAACAATAAATTAAACCGCGCGATCTTTCTGTAATTCTGTCATGTCCAAAGAAAAGGTATTGCACAATAAGTTGCGTACATGTCAATCGTTTAAACATTATTGTCGTATTATTGTTAAAAAATTTTACATTTGAAAATTAGTCCCCTACACACTAACATATTGCTCGGTAACTTTGTATCGTATCTCAACAACTTAATTGGAAACTCGATAACTTTGGTACTCCCTCCGTTTTAGTGATTTGTTTACGGTTTGATTTTTTTGTGAGAATGATTTGAAAGAAATGTAAACAAATGACTGAGACGAGGGACTTGAACATGTGTGCATAGTAAACAAAAGTTTTTGTTTTTAATATACCAACATGAGTTACACACTTATACTGGTCAAACTGTCCTTTAGAACGAGCAAACATTTAGAGTTAGTTGTGTAGATATTCCTTAACGACCATTTCATTAATTAAGTAACAATTAAAATCATAAAATTTTTCTATATATAACGAATAGGTAACTTCATTTCTTTTTGGGGGAAACTTACAATGACTTTCTAAAGTGTCCATAAAAATTTGTGACATATAAATTACATATCTCCCAATTTATTATGCTTGTTTAATTACTTCCAACCTTCCATAAAATAGGAACATAACGTAAAATTGAAAAATTATATAAAGGTGTTTCTAGTGAAGGGAAAAAAAGTGTAACAAATTCTATATATATATATATGACTGAAATAGAGTCATCTTCTATTGGAGGAAGCCCTAGGGCGTCTACTGACGCACTGGGCTTCACAGTTCCGGATGAGGAGACTGGCAGCATTGTCTCTGAATACTACAACAGAGACGAGGCAAGGCCGCCAGTCTCCTTGGATGACATCACTTGTCTAAGAAATCGTAGGAGTGTTGTTGAGTCATACGTGGCAACGACACCAAGGAGTACTAATGGGCGGCTCGGGAGGAGCCTCAGTATAGCTATCACGAGGATACAGAAGAAGCTTGGGAGGTCATATACGAGGCCTTCTTTGAGGATGGGAGAATTGCAGGAGAGTGTGGCATCGATCTTTAGGATAAGGAGGATGAATGATGCAGAGTTGCATAGGTTGACGTCTGGGGGTAAACGAGCTCTAGAAAACCTTCAGTTCATAAATGAAGAAACAGTCCGAAAGGGCAATGTCACGAAAGATCACTGGAGAAAGGTCGAAAAAAGGTTTAAAAGCCTAGCTCCCAATGGGTTTCTTGCTAGGGAGAACTTCGGGAAGTGCATTGGTATGTTCATATCTTTTTCCGATATATGTTGTTATGTTATATTATATTATATTATACGAAGAATTATTTACGATATTTTTATGATTGACATGGATGCTATAATTATAAAACATAACGTACGTGATTCTTTTTAATAGGAATGGATAATTCTATGGAATTCGCAGACGGGATATTCGATGCATTGACTAGGAGGAAAGGGCAAACGATCAGGACTACGATAAGCAAGAATCAATTCCGTTATTTTTGGTTGCAACTTTCAAATAAAAGTTTCGACGCTCGATTACGAATTTTCTTTGAAATGTATGTATTCATTCATCACCATTTAACTTACTCAATTGTCACCAATTGGTCAATTGTTACCAACTAATCAAGTGGTGGTTGCCCAGGTGGAATTTGGGTTAACCTAGAAGTGTGTAACAAAGTGTGAGGTCTCAGGCTCAAATCCCACCTGGAAACACAAATTTATTTACTACTCCAAACACAACTTATCAAAAAAAAAATCACAAATTTATTTACTACTCCGTACTATAATCTGTTAACCTTATTCATGAAAGTCATAATTTTCGTATTCAACTATTTTGAATATTTTATGTTAATTTAATCACAATACATTTTTTTTTTAATACTCCGTATATTATTTTCTCAAGACAATTTGATGATAATGATTGATTATTATGTATCAATAATAAGATAGTTTTCAACTAATTAACTTATGAGTCTGTCATTGAAGATAATCGAACCTTATTGTAATATATGGTCACATGTTAGAGTCTTACATTGATTGTGGAAGAGAGTTTGGTTTAAGGGTTATCCTCCTATTACCAATTGGTTTTGGGATATCCTTGGACTTGTGAAATGGGCTCGCTATCTATGCACTCGAGTTTAGCCAGACCTATTTCATGATTCTAAAAAACTTAACATTATTGTTATTAAGCTCATATCATTGCCTATAACTAAACTCACATGATTTGTTCAAGTTGATTGCTAAAATATTTTCTTAAGAATGAGTTAGTAATAACGTTGGACTAGTCATATGATTACCACCTCATTTTAGAATTGATACTAATTTATTTTTGATAAAAATTTAAGGGTTGATGACGATGAAGATGGAAGAATTACAGGAGAAGATGTCGGAAAGGTATTTGTAGTTTCGTGTCAAATCAAACTTATATGTGATGTTCCTCAGTTGATTGTTATTTCTCGTGAAATATTCCACAAGAAGTTTTTAATAATACTCCGTAATAATAATAATAGTAGTAATAGTAATAATACTCACTCTGTCTCAGTCATTCGTTTACAGTTCTCTCAAATTCCCTTACAAAAAAGTCAAACTGTAAACAATTCACTAGAACGAAGGGAGTAATAATATTCCGTAATAGTAATAACTGTAAAAAAAAAATAGTTATTAATTAGAGCATAAAAGAATATTTTCTTTTTTTACTTTATTTGTAGCTATCAAATTAATGTTATCCTTTGTTTCTATGATAAATTTATAACCTTTTACTGACCTTTTACTGGCATGGGTTCAACCTTTATTATAATTCATCTATTTCATTGGATTCTATACCTTTACATTTTGTATGTATGTTGATGCACGTTTTCTTTTTCATATCTTTAGTTATGTATAACAAAAAGTTATGAAAATCAGATATTACTAATGTACTCGAAAAGACAATTAAAACAATATCTCACATGACTATTTTTTATGTCATATGGAGTATATATGTTAGAAGTTATGTCGAAAATCCCCCCACTCATAAATAGTGTCAACAAAGTAAGTGCTCGTTTGGTTAACACGTAGGAATTAGATTACCTTGAAAATTAAAAATTCATGTGAATTAAGAAATCACCTGAATTAATGAAAAAGTGTTTGATTGTCTTATGAAAAGCGAAATTCATGTGGGAATTTCCAATTACCTAGCCCCCCAGGTAATTATTTTCCTCCATAATGGAGGAATTACAATTTCCTGAGAATTCTTATTTTCTATAATTTGAAGTAACCAAACAAACACATTAATAATTTACATTTCCTATGAATCTAAAAATCACATAAATTTAATGGTAATCAAACAAACATTAAATATATAGAACCTATTAAAAGGACAACAAGAATTTGTGTTAAAAGGATCGAAGTAGGATTTTGGTTGAGTAGTATGTGTAGGTCTTCTATTGTAGACCACTTTTTGAAGATTTCCTTCTAATCTAAACTAATTTTTGTTTCAAAACTCTAACCCGTTGGGACATAGTACTCCTTAATTAATATTCCTTTCATATTTTTCAATAAGCCTCATTAATTTTTTTACCATTTTTAATTTATAAGAAAGTGAAAAAAGTGGTATAGAGTGAAGAAAAGTAGGTATGCGTGAGAAAAAGTGAGATATATAATAGAAAATGTTACTAAAAAAGAAAATGGGATTAATTGGAATTTTTTTTCAAAAAAGGCATATGAGGCTAATTGGAAAAGATAAAGAGAGTAGTTCGTATTTCTTACATTCAATCTTTTTTTTTCTCTTATTTGGTACTCCCTTTATTCCATTATATAATTTCCATTGACCCACTTTTTGTAAGGAAAAAATGGGGCCATGAGGCTAATCTGGTGAAAATGATGGAGTATTACACAAAGAATAAGAAAAATGGTATTGCGTGTGTAGCAAGTAGGTCCCACAAACAAGTAGGCATCCATTTTTAAAAAAATTTAGTGAAAATTGTGACATGGGAAAAACATGAAATATCCCTTTTGGTAAATGGAATAGAGAGAGTATAAAAGAGGTTTCATGTTATATATGGGTAGAATTTCTCTCACATATCCCACTTTTTCTCCGCAAACCTATTTTTTATCACTTATAATAAATATTACTTCATTCGGTTAGGTTCTATACGTATTCTTTTTTGGAAATTTCAATTAATCGTATACGTTTCTATTATTGTGTCATGGTCAAACGTATACAATCCAATGGAATGAAAAAAGTATAAAATGCAAGTGAGGCTAATTGGAAACAATGACACTGTATAGTGTGTATAAAAGACGTTTCACATTAAGTATGGGTGAACCTATCTTCAATTCTTCGGCGTGAGTAACTCTTGTATAAAATTGTTTTACAGGTGTGATGGAATTTTTATGCGTAAAATGTAACTATTTTAATGTTAAAAGTGACTACTTTAACGTTAAATATAACCACTTTTAAAACTCCATAAAATGGTCACTTTAAACGTTAAAATGATCACTTTAAACCTTTAAGTAAACACATTTTAATTGCAAATACTATGTCGCATACTTAAGACGGTTTTACGTGAACATTTGTAATATATTGTAACTAATATATTGTATATCATATTATGCTATTAACAATTGCGTTTACCTCAATTTTACAGCTAATTAGGTTCAGTGCAACAGCTAACAACTTAGCAGCATTAATGGAAAGAGCTGATGAATATGCAAATTTAATCATGGAAGAGCTTGACGAGGAGGACCTTGGTTATATCGAGGTAAAATTAATGGTCTTTCGACCTCAGTGTAATAATTTGAACTAAACTGAATTAAGTACGAGTAAGTGTCGTGGACACTTTCATCTACGTTATTGATCAGCTTACATATTCGAGGTTTGAGAGTTTGAGACATGCACAAATGAGCGCACGTTAGTAGATACCTCAACTTTTATGCATTTTTACAGTTGTGGCAACTAAAAGCACTGCTGCTACAAAAAGAAAAGTACATGGGCGACAGCAAGCCATTGAGAACAGTCAACACGACCATTGGATGGCTGAGAAGATTAAGCCGCACTCTGCGAAGCTTCGTAGATAACAACTGGCAAAGAAGTTGGATCATACTTCTCTGGTTGACGGTCCTAACCTATCTCTTCATCTGGAAATTTCTTCAGTACCGGGAAAATGCTGCATTTTCCGTCATGGGTTACTGCCTGTGCACTGCCAAAGGAGCTGCCGAGACTTTGAAGTTCAACATGGCTTTGATCCTTTTTCCTGTATCGAGAAAAACCCTTACGTGGCTTCGCTCCACTCGAGCCAGACTCTTCATCCCTTTCAATGACAGCAACAACTTCCATAAGGTACGAAATTGGCCTGTGAAGAGACAAAGTTTAGCGTAACTTACATGTGGTGACTGGTGAGGATTCAGGCTAAAAACATGACTTGCCTCGACACTGTTTTTCTCATCTTATTTTTCCTTAGCTTATCAAATACTTTAGAAAATGTCAGATAACTTCGGAAAATGCTATAGGATGGTTTTGCTCAACAAATGCTATATAATCTAAACATTTTTCTTTTTGTACCGATGAATGCGCAGATGATTGCATGCGCTATAGCAGCAGCGGTGATAGTTCATGCAGGAAGCCATCTAATATGTGATTTTCCACGTTTGGCGAACTCTTCTCCAGAGAAGTTTGCATTAATAGCATCATCCTTTGATAACAAGAAGCCGAGTTACTGGGATCTAATAAAAGGGTATGAAGGTGTTACCGGTATTACGATGGTGATCCTACTCGCAATCATCTTTACGTTGGCGACAAGGTTGGCAACAAGGTTGGCAGGCTACAACGCATTTTGGTACTCTCATCATCTGATCGTACTTGTCTACGTCTTGCTAATCGTTCATGGATTCTTCGTGTTCCTCGTGAAGGATTGGACCCAAAAAACGGTATGACCTGAAATCACTGATGAACAAATTAATTGAACAGTACAACGCCGATCATATACTGATTACTTTCCGTCTGTGTGATGTGATTTCAGACATGGATGTACCTTTGTGTTCCAATTCTCTTATATATTGTTGAACGCATTGTACGAACTTGGAGGTCAAAAATTCGCTCAGTTAAAATCATTAAGGTAAGTTTACTCTAGGCTGTCTGAGTTCTGTGGTTCGGTAATATCCGAAATTTACACCAGTGTCTTGCTCTTCTCAGGTGTCGGAGCTACCAGGAAACGTCATCACCCTTGTCATGGCCAAACCTCGAGGATTCAAGTACAAAAGCGGGCAATACATATTTTTACAGTGCCCCGCCATCTCAAAGTTCGAATGGTAACTTTGAATCTTAATCATCCTATTTTTATTTTACTTTTGTTTCTGTAGGGGAATTACAGGGCCAATTATGATGCTGAGGGTCATAGTGCTGGCCCGGCCCGACCCGACCCAGACCGTAGCCGCCTTCAGTCGGGTAATCAGCCAAAATGTGTCATTTTGCATCCAAATTTGAACGAACCATATGACTTGCAGGCACCCTTTCTCCATTACCTCGGCACCAGGAGACAACTTCTTAAGTGTTCATATTGATTGTAACGGGGACTGGACAGGAGATCTAAGGAAAAAATTCACCGAGGGTAAAACACCGGTATCCACCACTGGCCATTTTGGAGAAGATGATGACATTCACTCGAGAAGGTAAATTCCGCCACTTTCACATTTGCCTCCGTGAAGTTTAGATATTCTACGTAACCAAAACTTCTCCAATTCAGATTACCGAAATTATGCGTTGACGGGCCATACGGAGCTCCAGCTCAGGACCATCGAAACTACGATGTTCTCCTCCTCGTGGGACTTGGAATTGGAGTAACACCTTTCATTAGCATACTCAGAGATCTTCTAAACAATGCAAGGGCAGCAACAGTATGTTACTTGACAGATATACCCATTGGAGTAACACCTAAATAATTACTCAGTTTTTAATATGATCTCCTGCTCATGTAATCTCGGTTCTGGTGCTTAGGACTCAACCACTGAATTAAGTTCGTCGGCTGATAGTCAACCCAGTTTTGCCTCGACCAGTACACCAGAAAGACTTAACAGACCGACAATGAGGGTTAAAAGCGTTTATTTCTACTGGGTCACTAAGAAGCCAGAGTCCTTTGAGTGGTTCAAAGGTGTCATGGAAGAAGTGGCGGACTCAGATCATAAGGTAAAGTATACAACACTACTACACATATTAGGTCATACGAAAGAATATGAATCATAAACATTTTGATCGAGATGCACAACCATTTTACTAGTGTCTACGAAGAAAGGGATGCAAGATCAACATTGCTGGCCTTGGTCCAAGCTCTAAATCACGCCAAGCGCGGTGTAGATATCTTGTCTGGCACTAAGGTACGACTTGCGAACCACCTTGTGTCATTTGGTATGACTTCTTCATATAATATCCGTTTTTCGATCATCTTCATCTGGAATCATTTGGCATAACACAAGCAAATTAGAAATTTAACATAAATCAATAGCTGCGTATCACACTTTTGACCACCTATGTCGTTTCAATGTAACATCGGTTTTCAACTGGGAAGGCGTAAAAGTTGTTTCGTCCATGAAATCTACAGGTAAAGACGCACTTCGCAAGACCAAAATGGAAAGAAGTATTTGAAAACATAGCCACGAAAAATCCAAACAGCACCATAGGTAAACTATTTTCGTGTCGTCTTCTTTGTTATCTTACATATTCTTCCAACCGCCATCATGTTTTAGTAAGAAATAATCCTTGACAATAAGTCAAACGACTCGGTACCACCCATGAATCTCATAAACATGTATTTAATCCATCACATCAGTAATCTACCCTCTAATTTGAACTAATCAGTCTTTCACTTGACAAGTGCTAAAAATAGGTTGACAACGTCTGAACCAATATCGATATTTGCAGGGGTTTTCTACTGTGGTCAGCCAAAGTTAGCAAAAGAGTTGAAGAGATTATCACACGAGATGACTCAGACGAGCCACACGACTGCAACACGTTTCGAGTTTCACAAAGAACTGTTCTAACTAAGTTTAACGGACACCGACTCACACCAATTTAACTACTATTTATTCATTTTTTTGTTACCAATTACCATTATTTTTTTGTCACATCTGTAATAATTCTGATGTCGTCGCCAAGTAAATTAAAACTTGGTCAGTGTATATGTATATACGATTGATTCCTCCGACATGTACATGAAGTGTAGCAAACGTTTGACAATAAAGGCAACAACCATTCGGACAACGACCTGTTATCATTGACCAGAACGTCAGACACAGTTTCTTCATATGTGAAGTCGCTGTACACGCAACATATTTCTTAACTAACCACAACTTTGTATCATTTTCTTGGTATTAGGACCAATGGTGTATAGACGTGCCACTCTTACAATACATACATAGGGAGGCTATGAGTTGATCAGGTCGAAAAGCGTTCTAATTTGTAACGAAGTACTTCGTATTATTCTTCTATTCATTGTTGAATTACTAGACAGAGATGATTTGGACATAAAGTTATTGTAAGACTTCTCATTCTCTATACAAGTTTAATTTGTTTTTCAGGCCATATAGTAGCATTCTGAAATCTTTTGCGGTTTATATTTAAAATCCTGCAAATGTAGTCGTATACGATGACCAAGCCACCAACACGAAGAAAGTACAGTAAAACTATTATGATCTTCTGCTGGTTAACTGTCGTGGAATATCAATGCAGGGTATTATGATCTTCTGTTTTCAGTCGTCCAAAATCATCTAGTTAAAACCAATACATAAACCCCTCATCAATTATTTTTCTTGCACCAATCTAATACTCTTATACAGAGCAAACAATTAATTTAGGCCGAATCTCAAAATAAATGTCTGTCAAAGAACACGGGCCATGCCGCGAGGCCATTAGATGAATTCATGCCGAGAAAACAACACATCAGTAGACGTTAGTATTATTGAAGGTCATCTGCTCGCTCTTGGGTCAGCGACTCCACAGTACACCCAATGTGGTTGGCGTAAACTTGATGTACTTCCTTAAACGGCAACGCAAACAATTTCAAGAAACGAGATTCAGTCATACAGACGACGGAATAGAAACTAGGACTCTTATTCAACAATCTTTTCGCTTTCAAAATCCGCAACACATCGTGCGTAGGTAGTATCCTCTTCTCCAGACTAAGAGTCAACAAGCAACAATGGGTAGCCAGGTAAGCAGGGTCGAGTCCCAACTCGTTCATTAGAAAACCCAACTTCTTCTTAATGGTGTCATCCGACAACGCGAAGCAATTCGCGTTTTTCATCATCAACATCTCAACATCACTTTGGGTCCACCCAAAGCTCTTAAACATCCGAATCCTCGGCTCGATTTCTTCCTCACTGAACGCATTACCGCCAAGTGAATCCCGTACATAAACGGAGGAGAGTCACGACTAATCCTCAACCTTTTATCGACCCTGGTCACGTTATCCTTAAAAGTTTCAGGCTTTCGACAAAACGTCAAGGGTCTCATAACCAAGTGCTTCCTAATCACCTCAATGGAGATCCCATAACTACGCAACAAATCGATATTTGGCAATAAATTGTTAACAATACCAATAGCCCAAATTTTCAATTTAATGAGCACAGTAATAACATGAGCATTACAAATCAAAACTTCCCTTAAAATTCGAATTGCAGGAGCAATAGAAGAATCTAAACTCATGTTTAAAATGTAGGGATTTGCAGAAATAATATGAATAACATCATCCCTAGAAAAGCCCTCATTTTTGAAGAATTCAAATTTGGGTTTTTGAAGAATTCGAATTAGGGTTTCGTTGAAACCGTAATCTTTGAAGAAACAAACCGTTGAATTAGAATCTAAGCTGGTTTTTAGGTCATTTAATTTGAGATTTTGATTAGAAAGTTTGGAGGAAGTAGAGAAAGCTTGAAAATGAGAAAACCCCAAACAACTTACTGAGTTAATTTCCAATGAATTGGTAGAATTTGAGGTTGAATTAGAGGAAAAGTGAAGCATAAGACCTCGAAATCCATGGAGAAATCGAAGGTTTTGGAAGCCATTGATGAACTTACCACCAAATCTTTGCATTTTTGCTTCGTATCTGAGGTTGTGAGTCCTTCAAAAGCTCTTTCTTGTTTTTATGCCCGTTTTTATGAAATTTATGTAAAAAGCGTATGAATAATGAATTGGATTTGTTGTATTACGGTATCTCTAATGATTTATTTTAGGGGACTTGCTTGCAAATTAATAGAATTATTGCTTGTAGCTTGAAAATAAAATAAAAAAAATAAGTAAATTGAATAATGAAAATTTTAGTAAAATTATGAGTATTATTCTACATACGGGCCCTTTTAAGCTACAAATGATGTAGCTTATCATTGAAATAATTTGTAGCCGAAAAACAAAGTAGCTTGACAAGGTGAGGTGGAATGCTCTTATGGGTTTAACTAGTTCAAAACCCGTGCAAAGTTGCACGGGCATGTAAAATAACATTTGAAAATACAATGCTGATAAATGGTGAAAGGTTTTATAATTAAACTTATTATAGGACATAAACAACGGTGATAAATGGTAAACTTATTCCCTACACGTAGCCATGGCATCCTGATAGTACTGTATCATGTATCTTACGCCACCAGTGAATGATGAAGGGAGAACTATGTGTCTTCCTTTACCAGAAGGTTCTGTGTTACCATGAATTATTGAATCATTCAAGCAACGAAATATATGATCAAATGTGTATATATGTGTTATTGAAAACCAATGAAAACAACGAAATATATGACAAATAATCATAAGTACTATAAAAATTTAAAACCTTACCGAAAAAGTTAAGATAAAAGGAAAACATTCAACAAAAAAATGGTACTCCCTCTCATTTGATATAGTCGTATGCCCGTGCAAATTGCACTGGCATGTTCTTTATAAAATTTAGTAGCAACATACGAATAATGAATTTGTTGTATAATAAGTTTAATAAAAGCGCCTTTTAAAAAAATCAAATGTGTATACGTATAATTAAAAACACTTAAAATAACAAAATTATATACAAACAACCATAGAAAATAGAAAAATTCAAACCGTTATAGGAAAGTTAAGATAAAAGGAAATAATACAACAATAAGATGGTAAACGTACTATAATTTCTCAAAGACTTCCTTATAAATTACGTTATTTGTTCTATATAAGACCTATTTTTTACTATCGCAAATTATAATTTTCAAATCCTTTTTAGTTGTTACTCTTGAAGCAGGGACAATTGATAATAAATGAGCTTTAAAATGAGTTTATAAATGACGTTATTTAAAGCGACCAGAATGAATTATTGTTATCAAAAGCTCCTAAAAAAGGAAATTATATGACAATAAATAATTTTATACCCATGCAAATAACAATTTTATGCCCATACAAATAACAATTTTATGCCCGTGCAAATTAACATTATTATATGACAAATAACAATTTTATGCCCATACAAATAACAATTTTATGCCTTTGCAAATTAACATTATTATATAACAAACTACAATTTATACCCGTGCAATTCATCATTATTATATGAAAATTAACAATTTTATGCCCGCACAAATAACAATATTATACCCCTGCAAATTATATTTATTATATGACAAATAACAATTTTATGTCCGTGCAAATTGCAAAAACAAAAAAAATTATTTTTTGAACGTATAATTTTATGCTCGTTCAAATTATCATTTATTATATGACAGATAACAATTTTATGTCCGTGCAAATTATCATTTATTATATGACAGTTAACAATTTTATTTTTTGAGTGTTTTTATTTTGGATATAATGTACTAATATATTATATTCCGTAGAATATTTAGTGGTAGGGCCACATGAAAATGAGAATCAACTAGGAGGTGACACGAGTCCCTGTGATTGTTGCATTATATGTATGATGATTTTTTCCTGTTATTATTTATTATTTAGTTTTGTCATTTTAATTTAATTTTGAAATTATCATTAGCAATATAATTTATATTTGTACATAATTATTCAAAAAATTATTTAATTTTAAATCTTAAGTTATGTTGGAATTTTGTAAAATATGAAATGTAAGTGTATTTACGGCACAAAATAATTACGTTGGTTAATCCTATAATGATTTGCCTTCAAATATATCAAGTTTTTTTAGGTAAAAATCACAAATTTGGTCAAGTTTTTAAGTTACTCTTATATTTTATTGGGATTTTTCGTTTATGACGTCTATTCGACGATTTTTGTCGAAAGTTTGAAATTTTTCGGTGATACTTATTCTCATATTCTAGCCGAGTAAATTGAAACTCGGCAAGTGTATATGTAAATACGATTGATTCTTCCGACATGTATATGAAATTTAGCAAATGTTTGACAGCAAAGGTTGAAAGTAGTTCTAACAACCATTTCGACAACGACCTGTTTTCATTGACCAGACCGCCAGACGACAGTTTCTTCATCATCTATGAAAGGTATGTATAATTCTTCGAAATCATTGGGGTATTATTTAAATGTGAAGTCTTTGGGCACACAAAATATTTCTTAACTAACCACCATTTGGTGTCATTTTCTTGGTGTTTGACTTGATATTAGGACCACTACTGTGAATTGATGTGCCAGTCATACAAACATAGGGGGGCTACGAGTTGATCAGGTCGAAAAACGTTCTAATTGGCCAGGAATTACGGACTTATTATTTTTTTATCGTTGAATTAATGAACAGAAGAGATCTCGGATGAGATGATTGGCTGTAAGGTAATCGTAAGGCTTCTCTTACGTATACAACTTTAGTCTGTTAAATGCGTGAAGTTTGAATTTTTATAAGAGAATGTTTTTTCAGACCTCAAAGTTGTATTCTGAAACATTCCTTAATTTTTTGTTTAAAATCCCGAGTCTAACCATATACAATGACGAAGCCACCAACAAGAATTAAGGATAACAAATTATTATGATGTTCTGTTTTTAGTCGTGAGTACGACTGGTTAACTGTCTCGGTTTGGTGGTATATCATGTTTGTGCAGGATCTAACATGAGACTAAGACCATCCATGCCGTGCATGCATCAGTGTTTGAACATCACTTTTAACATAAAGTTTTAGCAACACCAAATACTTCTAAAAAATAACATTTCAATCAAGAAACTTATCACATTTACGCAAGTTTTCAAGGTGAGGAGGTAAAACCTGTCATCCTGCACATCTCTCGCGCGTTGCATCAGCGACTGAGTGCATTTCTCTTCAAAGCGTAGCTGACAATCCCACGAGCGACGTAGCAAACAGTACGTATCTTTGACCATGTTGAGACTGGCTTCTAATATCTGCACACAGAAGAGACACCAATTAATTTATGGAGCAAAGTCAGCATTCATCACTTCCGAATAACGTTAGTCAGACACGCCTCACGACAAGCAGTGAAAATGACAATTCAAGTGTTACAGTACCACTTCCAAAGACTGTCAGTCTGTCAACTTCCAGTCATCAGATTGTGTTCGAGCAAACAATAAATCTAATGCCACGGCAATGCGCCAATGCCGCAGCAGTAGCTGCACCAGCGACCGGTGCAGACGCCAGTCGACTATCAAGAAGTAGAAGATTACTTCCTCTGATCCACCAGTTTTTGCATTTGCTTTCAAAGCGGTTTTTAAGGCATGTCACATGTGATTTATAAGTTACATACTTATATAACTCGGATTGTAGGCCTAAAAGTTGATCTTAACCGAAAATTGAAAATATTCACATTGCAGCTTGCTCACTCATCTAGGTTTTCTTTTCATGGGTTTGATTAAAATGTTTCTTAATTTTGTGAATTGGGATTCATCCCATTGTTCTAGTTGATTTATAAGTGAGATGATTCGCTTTGAAATGCTTCTATTAAAAGAGTACCAAAAATGGCTTCTCGGTATGGCGCTACCGTCACTGATACTGAAAATATTCATTACATATACAGAGTACTCCGTATAGCTAATAATAAATTTTCGATCCATAACATGATCAGCCCATATCGACCCTGTTAATATATACTTGTACAACCTTAAGATCCAAACCACTAACGTATAAAACTGGATCGACAAAGGAATTAGCACAACAACAATCTACGACGGGAACATAACACAAAAGCACAATAATCTACAGCAGCAGCATAACAGATAAACAAGTTGTTACCGCATTGTCTGTGCCTGCAGAATCCAAACACTCAACGTACGAACCTTTCAAAAGCCTGAAAATAAAAGTAACCCCTACAACATTATGCAAGCCTAGCCAGCGTAGCGACGAAGCCTAACAGTGGTGAAGAAAGGCTTCGTTTTGCCAATTAAACAATACTGGAATATATTTCAACAAAGTGACAACATAAGCAATGAAAATCAAGCTCAAAGCAAAAACTTTGAAGAATTAAACTCGAGCTCTAATGGTTTGCAAATGAAACATTTTCATCCATGCAATTGTATCGTAACTCACCACGGAACAAGCAATCATATGACACAATGCATAGTAGCGTCAAAGTTTGAGGTTAGCTAACATGAATCATCGTTGATATTAACTACAATGGACTCACACAACATTCTCAACCTATAACCCTCCTTCAATCGTCCATATTTTCTCGCAGCAGCCATGCTACATATCGCCGTAAATCAACTCAACAACTACAATGACGATAACTTACTATAATGTTACTCCACTTCATTGACAAACCCGCTCAATGTAGAACCTCCATGAGCCCTAAGAGTGCAAAATACACCACACCTCACAGAACACAAATTGAAAGTAGTATCGATCAAGGTTCAAAAATCAGCACAGAAAGTACAAGACCTCAACACATACCTACCAAAATAAAGAGCTTTAACAGCAAACGCGGTCAGAAGTTCAGTCGCCACTGAACATTACGTGCCACGTGAGTCGATATAGAACTATCAGATTTTCAATATTGTCGCTCCCTTACCCTCATAATCCATCCATCCAAACGCGCGACAACATTCAACTTCTGATGCGTTTTTAAGTAAATTACAGAACAAATTATCGAGGTACATAAAATTGTGAAGAGGAATGAATCAAACCAAACAATTACAAACTGGGTTCCTCATGAAACCATTATTTAACAGTCACTTGGAAATTGCAACACATTATTTAGTAATTAATCAACCAAGAAAGCAAAATCACTTAAAATTTACACCAAATTCAAAAAAAAAAAAAAAAAAAAAAAAAGAAACATTTGCCACAAAGTAGACATAAATCAAACAAAGGTTACAACTTTACCATGCAAATCAAACAGAAAAAACCATAATTTAATCAACGTAGACATTTCACATTGATATTAAACAGAATAAATATAAAATCCACAAAATCACATGGAAAAATCGCCTAAAATTGGTCTCTAAAAAGTCACATAAAATTCGCACTAAATTCGAAATTCTTGGCAAAGTTACACTTTCAATCGACTAAAGATTACAACTTTAAAATGCAAATCACACGGAATATACGAAGATAAAACCCCCCCTAATTTAAATAAATATATTCCGTTGACTCGCATGCTTAGATCGGATGAGAAAGTGAGAGGAGATTAAATTTTGTGGATAGTGGCGGTCTTACCGAGTAGTGAGACAAATTCTCTTATTTAATCATAAAATCCGATAATCAATTAAATCATATACGGAGTAATAATCTATTTCAATTTTAATTTTACTCTTAAATTATTGATTTTTAATATATTTAATTGGGATTTAGGGTTAGGGTCTATATAGAAGGTAGGGTCGGGGACGTGGGATGGCATGGGCGGGAGACGGCAGCGGGTGTAACAACCCGGTTTTTCGTGCTTAATTAAACTAAGGCGGAAATATTAATTAAGTACATTTATTACAAAACCAGCTGTCATTGTCTTACAACTCGATATACATAATATGAGTTAAAGATAAAGCAGAATTATTCGATTACATCCTCTCAAAAAGGAGTACAAAATAAGGTAAACTATTCCCAGCATGATTAACGTTAGTCTCGGGGTACCTGCAATTATTCATATTCTCGCATCACTCTTTCTATACATGCAAACCTAAAACGTATGCAATGTAGGAAATAAATAAATAAAAACACATTGCAATTAGGCAAGCAAAACATATAAGGATACATGATGATTCAAACACAAGCATAAATCAAATCATATAATCGTAAAACATGCATCAATAATCATCCTCAACATGGCACATCTCAATATCCAGGATCAAAAGTCCCTCATGCAAATACCAATCATAACAAGGAAATACATTCATCATACGTTAATTAAAGAATCTTCGTTAGTAAAGCGGAATCATGCAGACCTAATAAGCTTCCGCGCAATAGCAGACAGGGCCAACATAACTTAGACATGGCTGACATGCTAGAGATATCTAAGGTAATAAGGATGGCCACATCCCTTGTCTAATGTATGCATACACCATCTATCGAGGATCATACTTATTCGCTATTCAAAAGGTATCACCGACGAAAAATCCGACTATCACCAGAGACGGTACCTTTGGTTGGTGGTATTTTCAATTACCATCTATGGGCCCACGGAAATATCAATGTTGCCCCATCCCCGAGGTTGTATATCTGTGTCAAATAACAATCTTAAGATCGTTAAATAGCCAAGCAACTCCTTGGGAGCCCAAGTCCCCATAGACAGCTACCTCATTAACTTCGAATTCAAGAGTCGCGACATGGCGAACAATCCTAGTATTTTATTCAAGTAGCTCGTTTTCTCAAATTCTTATTTCCTCGTTCATTCGAATTACGTGACAATTCTGAATCTTAATAATATCGTCGAACTTTGTAAAATGAAATATTAGTTCTAGCAGTTCTTCAGGTAAACAGAACACATACTAAGTCTTAAATATTTATTTTGAATCCGTTCGTAAATTTTAAATATTTTCACTATTCACTATTTTACTATTCATCAAGGTTACTATTCATCATTTTACTAATCATCGTAGTTACTATTCATCGTATTTTTATACGTATTCGTATTTTCGTATTTCGTATTTCTACGTATTTTTATACGTATTCGTATTTTTATACTTCGTATTTATACGTATTTTTATACGTATGCGTATTCTTATACTTCGTATTTGTACGTATTTTGTACTTGTACGTATTTTTATACTTTATACGTATTTTTATACTTGAGATATTTTATTTAGTTACAAAACCTAACTTTTATTTCCTAAGTACAAAATTCTAGTTTCAAAGTCATTAAGTTCGTTTTGTACTTTGTAATTTGAAATATTATTTTAAAAGCGAAACTCGGTTAAGTTTAGTCATATACTTAACTAAAATTTTAACGGTTTCCATTTTTAGCGAGGTTGTCGTAATTCATTTTAAATAATCCGTATGTCCAAATCCAAATTTAAGCAAAGGTAGTAACACTCGAATTTGTTCATTTTAATACACGTAACATTTATTTTTACCGGTTTCGTCAATTCTTTTTATTAACGATTTATTATACAATCTAATATAATCCTAATTACTATTCAACTTTAGTGACTAAGTGATAAATTCATTTTGATCAAAATTGACCCATTTTAAGTGATAAAAATCGTGGCCCTCTTTAGTTTTATCTATTTATTTCTTTTTATGTTTTTATTTATAATTCATTACTTTAACTAATTAAATTACTTACGTGATAAAAATAAAAAGTGACAAATTCATTTTAGGTCTAAAATAAACCCTAAAACCGTGGCACTTAACTACTTAAGTGATTTATTTTCGTTTTCTAATTTATCGGTATTTGACTTAAAGTTTTTTTTATATTTTAATTATTTAAATTATACTAAAGTGATTTAACTAGTTTACAATTTTCACTAAACATTTTATTTCATTTATGAATAGTGTTTTTACTCACTTTAAATTTCTAACTTTCATATTTTAAAGATTTAGCTTATTTAACTTATATATTTAGTTTTGTATTTACTTATTAGTTAATAAAAACAATAAATAACAACACACATAACAAATATTATAAATCAAATGAGCTAAATTATCAAGAACACATGAATAAATGATGAACATGTATGATTTTCTAAAGAACTCATTTAACTCAATTTTTCATATGATTATATAAATTTCTCAAATTTTACCCACAACACTAATTAACCTAAACTAACATAACATATTATTTTCAAAAATTAAAACTAAAAATTGGTCCAAAAATCCTCACAAAACCGTGGCCCTCTTATATTATTTCACAATTTTTATTTTTGATTTTTATACTACTAATTCTATATCTAATATCCTTTATATTATAAGTATAATTAGCATAAGTGAAAATCATATAAAAACATTAATAATTACAAGCAAATCATTTCATACACACACAAGTTTATATTTAGAACAAAACATAAAGAATGTACATCAACATGTAAACAATATTTTTAGTACTCATTTATTATGGTCTTTTAAACATATGATTAACAAAAATTAAAACGAAAAATTAAGTGAAAAATTAGGGGAATGTCATGGGGTTTTTCAAGGTTACACAAATTTTATTTTTCGATTTTTATCTTCTAATTTATCAAGCAATACTTAGGTGATATAATAACTCATGCATATACTCAAAACATCAATTAGGAAAAATAACATATGGAGTAATCAATTAGGTTTAGGTGCTAGCAATTATAGTGTCTTGAGAGCACCTTAGTTGGTTAGGAAAATGAAGAGCCTAGCAATTATCGGGATCGATAATATGGTCGAAGACACTTAGATCGATGGCTCCACCTTGCTCCTCTTCTTTGGAAGATTAGTACATAAAAATGAAAATAAGTAAGTTAGTAAATTATTTTAGCTAAACTAACTAAGCTAACAATTTAAAGTGTAGTAATAATTTTATTTTTAGGTGATGTATATATTTTAAATAATTTGATTTATGTTCTTAATTATTTACAAGTTAAAAGAGGAAGTGATTACAAAATATAAATGGTGGAGAGTTTATTTAAGAGCTTAAGGAAATAAAAACAAGAATATAAAAGTTTAAGAAAGAAAAATGAAGTGAAGAAGATGAAGATCATAAGTGATCTTGGAGGTTGAAGATGAAAATGCCTTACTAAAGTATGTATTAGGTTTTTAGTATTTAGGATGTATTAACTTTAATTTTAATAAACCAAATACATGTGATGATGAATTTGTAGGTGTGTAAGTAAAATAGGGTGGCTTGTAAGTGAAGTGTGATGTGTGTAAGGAAAGTAGGGCAAGAGCATGAACTTGGACAAGAGCCAAATGGAAGAGGATAAACATGGAACAAGGTGGCTAAAAATCTCGGCCAAAATGAGTCCACTTGGGCTCGATTTTCGTTTTTGAAATTTTCGATTTACGCGCACGCGAAAAGTCTCGAAATAAAATATATGATCTTAAAATAATGTTTCGAAGTAAGATCGAAAATAAAAATGAAAATAAACTTCAAAAGGTGATCAAAACAAAAATTGGGTTAAAACCCTCGAAACTTGAATAAAAATTCATTTGGTCGAAAATGTTTATTTTTTTCATTGAATGTTAACGATTTAAATAATTATAATCACCCGTCAAAAATTTTATCAGTTTAAAATAGGTATGACTTAATATTTCGACATTTTGCGAAACTGTTAGTTAAATCAAATCGAAATAGTAATTTGATAATAAGAAATTAGAATTTATAAATAAAAATCAAAATGATTAAATTTCTTTTAAAAGAAAGTTTGATGTTAAGTGTTGAATTTTTGTGTAAGAAAAATGGAAGAGGATTAGGTGACTTAGTCACCTAAGTGGCTCGGCCACTTGGCCAAAATTGGCCTCGTTTTGCGCGCCGAAATTTGTCGTTGAAAAATTAGTCGTTGATTCGTTATTTTATTTATCGAGTTCGAATATGTAAAAATAAAGTTCAAATTCGAAGTATATATAAAAATAGTTTTAGTTTAGTCGCGATGAAAACTGTAGTGTTTGAAATCGTTGCCTTGAATTTCAACGACGAGAAAAATTATAAGGGTCCACTTTTATTCGAAAATTAAAAGTGTTCAAAATTGAATTTTATGAATTAAAGGTTTTACTTTTATTTTTATGAATAGTAAACTAGGCTTGACTATTTTGGAATTTGAAAGACGATATAAGTTTTGTGTTAACTTTTATAAAATTTTGAATTGTGTTTCTTTTTGAATTCTGAAGATAATACAACATATTTTATTTTTCAAAATTTTTAAATTTGTACTTAAGAAATTTAGTATTATTTGGCGAAAAAAATTCAGACGCATTTTTATTATAAGGAAAATGGATAAATTAAATTTAAGGAATTAAATTTTTTTATAATATTGTGTTACGAAAACACGGGGTGTTACAGCTGGTCAGTGGTAGGCAGAGGTGGCCAAGGGCCGGGCTGCGAAATTAAAGCCCGGGCCCGACCTTTGGGTGGGGGAGGGTCGGGCCTCAAAGGGCCGGGCTCCAAAAATTGGGCCCTAGCCCGGCTCTTAGGCATTAAAATTTATTTTATTTTATTTTTTTTGGCGGGCCCAATCAGGCTTTGGAGGCCCGATTTGGGCTCCAAAAACACGACCCTCAATGCTCTCCGAGCCGGGCCGGCCCGTGCAGATGGTTACCTCTAGTGGTAGGTAGGACGTCTGGCTTGAGGTGGTGGTGTGGTTTGTGGCGGCATATTTGATTTGGGTGTGGTTTGTGGTGTTTTGGGCGGTTGTTTGTTAATTATGGTGTGGTGATTTGAAGTTCTGCCAGAGTCGTGACTGTCGGTCTGTGAGTGTAGCTAGCGTAGGTTACTCGGGCTGGGTGGTGAGGTGGTGGGGTATGGGTGTTCTTGTTTGCTAGGTTGTTCGTTGTTTTTTTTTTTTTTGGTTATTGATTGATACTTTTTATAATTGTATTTCATGTTTTTATTTGATTTTCTTAGTGATTATTATTTGATTGAATTATAATTGAATTTTCTGATTGAATTATTAAACAATTAATTAAATTTTGATTAAGATTTTTTTTTTTTGAAAAAAAGAGAAATTTGTATGTTGTGGGAGTAAAAAAAGGTAGAAGTGAAAGATAAAATGGAAAAGGTATACAACGAGAGTAAAACTCGTACACAATCGTGTTGTTATTTCATAGTAAAATATGATTATTTATCGACAAAATGTTTAAAAGTTAATTTTTGCTAAGGTTTTACTCCGGTAACATTTTGTTGAATAGTAATGGCATTTTATTGCAAATTGGTCATATTTTCACCATTCTAACCTAAGGCAAAAAGTACTCATCTTAAGCAAGACTTGCTACTCAAATGAAGGTATTGATACGAATTAAGAACGATAGGTGTCGCATAAAATTGTCTCATTATAATCACAAGAATAAATAATCAAAAGAATTGCTTTGGTAAGAATTAGAATTTGTTCAACTTTTTTTTTGTCTCACTTTGTGTCCCATTGTGTATTTGTGTTGTCCTTGTGAATATCACATTAAAATTAAAAAATACTCAATTTTTAATACTAAGTTCTCTTAATATTAAAATTATAGGAAAATATTGTAAAGATTAAGAGATGAGAGTGAGTTTTTTCTACATTTCTTAAATGTAATGTTTAAGCAAAAGGGGATACTTATTTTGAAATTGAGGGAGTATATATGAGTTAATTATATTAATTGTTGATGTGTCAAAACCTTTTATTTGTGTGGTACATGAAGTGGAACATAAAAAGGGACAGATAATTCACTTTTTTTTTTTTTTTATAGAACTTTATCAAGGGAAAAATTAATAAGATAAAGCTATTTCATTATTTAGAAATTTTTGGTACTTTTTTTAATGGATATCACATTTAGTATAATTCAAATATAATTTAGTTACTAATGCATTAATTTGATTAAATTAATGTCAATTACGTTTTATTTACGTACTCACATTTTATTAGTAGTTCATTCTTACTCTATTAAGTATCAATTGGTCTCTCTTAAAACGGGTGAACCCGTTTTAAGCTAGAAACGGGTCGGATCTAAAGTAGGGTTGCTTAAATACCCTCCCCTCCTCTCCTCTCCTCTCATGCCGCCTTCCCTCTCTCCCATTTCATTTTTTTTTGTTTCCCTCTCTCTCTCTCTCTCTCTCTCTCTCTTCCATTTCATTTCTCTCCCTCTCTTCCATTTCTTTTTCATTTCCTTTCATATTCATCACATAGTTGAAGGTGGCCTGAGCACGGTGGTCGAAGGTCGGAGCTCACTCACCATGGTGGGCCAAACAGAGGACACAAATAGAGGAATAAACGGTGGTGGTGGCTCACGGTTTTGTCCACGACGGTGATGGCTGCTGGTGGTGTTGCCGTTGTTGGTTGTTGTTGTCGTTGGTTTGCTGTTGTTGTTGTCATGAGTTCTTTTATATAAGAATAATAATAATAATAATAATAATAATAATAATAATAATAATTATAATAATAATAATAATAATTATTATTATTATTATTATTATTATTATTATTATTATTATTATTATTATTATCATCATATTATTATTATTATTAGTATTATTATTGTTGTTGTCCATGTTGGGTTTGCTGTTGTTGTTGGTTTTGTTTTTAAAGAGAAAGAGTGAAGGGAGAAGTGATGGTGGAAAAAGGGAGGTAAGAGAAGGGAGGCAAGAGTAGACGATTTGAAACATTAGTTTAGCTGAAAAATGAGATGGTAACATTGTTGTTGTAAAGGGTGGCCTGTTTGCATAAATAATGGGTAACATTTTCTTTCAAGTAAAACAAACCCATGGAAACATTAAAGTTGTGCTGAAAGCTAAGACGGTAACATTGTTGTACTAAATGGTGACCTGTTTGTATTAAAGGACAACATTATCTTTGCAGGACAAAAAACCCATTGAAACATTAGTTTAGCTGAGAAATAAGATGGTAACATTGTTGTTTAAAGGGTGACCTGTTTGTATAAAAGGGCAACATTTTCTTTTAAGGAAAACAAACCCATTGAAACCTCAGTTGAGCTGAAAAATGAGATGGTAACATTGTTGTAGTAAAGGGTGACCTGTATATATAAAATGACAACATTATCTTTTAAGGAATACATACCCTGAAAGCTAACATGGTAACATTATTATACTAAATGATTACCTGTTTGTAGAAAAGGAAAACATTATCTTTTAAGGAAAACAAACCCATGAAAACTGAGGTTTCATAATATGTTACCAATATAATATAATATGTTACCATTCTTGTCTACTTTGTTACCATTTTTAATTACCCTATAAACACGATTTTCGATAAAAGATTAAAAAAAAAACAAAATTTGGGTCTTAAAAAAATTTTCAAAAAAAAAAAAAAAAAAAAAAGGATTAAAGCGGGTCATACCCAATCTGCTTTAAGCTAAACAGATTTCGTGCCTTAAACAAGAATTTGTGATTAAGTATTAACATGTCAATTTTTTTGCCGCCCCTTTGATTTTTTAGCAAGTCAATTCGTTTTGAGTAAATTTATTTCGCAAGATTTTGTGAATAGGTCAATGTAACCTTTGAATACATGGAGTAATTATTAAGTTATGTGGAAATGAATTCTATATTTACAATAGGTCTAATAGTCAAGAATTTGGGATTTAAATTTAATTTAGTGAGTAACTATTTTTTTTTTTTTTTTTTATTATTATTTTTTTACTTTATGGATGTATCAACATTACGAGTGATGTATACTTGCAACTTCGATTTTGTTAATATGTTTTGAATATGTCAATTGAATTTTTCAAATATTGATTACCGAAATGGCAAAATTGGTGAATATGTCAATCAAGTCTTTTAAAAATGCTTGTTCACTTTTTCTTAATGTGTAAGGTTCGGTCAGATAAATGCTAATCTATAGTGAATATAACGATTAACAATAAGTCTCTCTTAAAACGGGTTATCGTCTTAAGCTTAAAACGGGTCAAGTATCTATCCACTTGCACACATAAAACAAATCACTCTACTTTTTTCTACACTATTTATTTTTGTCTTATCCTAATTATTTGACCCGTTTTAAGCTTAAAACGGGTAACCCGTTTTATATGAGAATTTGTGAACAACCACTCCGTATGATTTGTGAATATTTCACTTAAATTAAGTTATTAGATTAGTTATGTTCTTTAAATATGTCATATTATTTTATAAGGTAAATTAATTTGATTTTACATATACATCAATTTTATTTTTTTAATATGTCAAATTTAATTTGTAAATCTGTCAACTTTACATTTTTGTATAAAAAATATATAATGAATACATCTATTATTACTAAATTAAATATCAAAATTTGATTCTATACTTCTCTTGTTCCAATGAGTTCCTTGCATTTGCTTTATAGATGTCCGTCCATTAAACTCGTTTTATTTTGTTCACATCTTTCGTTAAATATTACTTCATTCGTCTCGGTGAGTTGTTTACGTTTATTTTATACACAATTATATAGAAGATGAGAGATGTAATGAAAAAAATAGAAAAAATAATAGTGTATGTACAAAATGAGGTCCACTTGTTATAAAGAAAACACAAAGAATATTCTTCTTGTAATATGATTGGTTTAAGAAATAAAAGTTGACTTAAACATGGTCTCGCAATGACCATTTATAGAAAGTGTAAACAAATTCACTAGGACGGAAGAAGTATAAAAAATTATAAAAAGTGTAATGTACATAACGCATTCATTAATAATGGCTCATTGCGTCTAATACATGAATACTCCTCCCATTTCACTCATTAGTTCCATAGGGTTTTGCAAATTTTTAATAGAAATTAAAAAAGTTAAGAGTAAAATTAGTACTCCGTAGTTTGTTTAGATGAGACCATTTGTGAATATTAAGTGTGTGGTATTTTGATAAAATGAATATATTAATTAAGGTAAAATTGTTATTTTAATTATTAAAAGTTGACATGAATAAATTGAGTGTAAATGAATATAATTGCCCAAAATGAATTATGGGACAAAATGATAAAATGAATGAAATGGAATGAATATTATATTTTTAATACATGAACAATTTTGAAGGGCTAAATGATGACAATTGGATCGTTTCCCATTCAATCTGGAGAAAGAGAGTAAATCCTCGATCTATTCAGTATTTAACTATGAGCGAATATGAATACTTACTCTTTGATGAAAATGAAGGCAACATAAACAGCTTAGGGAGCTCGTACATAAACTAAAAGTACGAAATTCGAAATCAAAATAATAGATCGAACTTTAACAAAAAAAAGAAAAAAAAAAAATATAGATCGAACTTGATCAATTTTTCTACCAAGTTACATTCATGTCGTTTGTCAATCGTTTAGAATTAATTTACTGTCGTATCATGGTACAATGTTTTAACAATTGAAAATTAGTCCCCTAGCTAAATACTTATTACTCGCTAACTGTTATCATATCTCAACAACGTGACTTAATCGGAAAATCGATAACTTTAGAACAAAACTCAATAGAGAGAGTAACTTGAACATGTGTCAATCTAGATTTGGCAAGTCTAACCCGACCCAAGCGACTCGATCCGAACCCAAGCAAAATACATCTGATAGGACCCGAAAATACTGCGACGCGAAATCGACCTGACCCGAACCGATCACGACCCATAACCCAACACGACCCGGTAACCAATGACCTGAACCCGACTTGGACCTGACTCGATGATATCGACTCGATATTGACCCGGTTTAAATTGATGACCTGATAGTAATTAAGCTTAAAATTGATTAGATTGAAAGCAAATTAATACGGAGTTGTTTAGTTTGATACATTTTACTTAATAATGGAGAAATCAAATCACATAATGGTCGAAATACTTATTTTAGATTTTTAGTGGCTAATAATTGAAGTAATTCGATAAAATCGCGCATACCAGATAATAACCTGTCTCAAACCAAACCCAACCCGATACACTATTTAACTCTGGAATGACCCAACCCGAACCGAACCTAATCCAAATCCGACATGACCGAAATCCGACATGATCCGACCCAAACCCGACTTCACCCATTCGATTGCCACATAGTGCATCTAGCAGACATCATCCACGAAAAAAACACATTTTTTTACAACCAACATGAGTTACACACTTATTGACTCGTCAAACTTTCCTCTAGAACGAGCAAACATTAGTTTACAGTAAATTGTGTGATATTCCTTTACGACCATTTCATTAATTACGTAACAAAATCTTAAACACAAATGTTCACGTAAAACGGAGTATTTGCAATTAAAATGTGCATACTTTAGGGTTTAAAGTGACTATTTGAATGTTAAACTAACCATTTTATGGAACTTTAAAGTGGTCATATTTAGCGTTAAAGTGGTCACTTTAAGCATTAAAAATTTAAAATAGTCAAATATTTTACTCATAAAAACTTTCTCACATAACGTAAAACGGTTTTATACAAGACTTACTCAATCTCACACAAATTCATCTATATATAACAAATGTGTAACTTCATTATTTTTTCGGGGAAACTTACAATAACTTTACAAAGTGTCCATAAGATTATTGTGTGACATACATTATACATCTCCCAATTTATTATGCCAACCTTCCACCAAAAAGGAAAATAACATAAAATTGAGAAAATTATATAAAGGTGTTTCTTTTTAAAGGGAAAAAGGTATAACAAACTAAATATATATATACATATATCATATATGAGTGAAATAAAACCATCTTCTATTGGAGGAAGCCCTAGGGCGTCAACTGACGCGCTGGGCTTCACGGTTCAGGATGAGGAGACTGACAGCATTGTCTCTAACTACACTGAAGACGAGACAATGCCGCCAGACTCCTTGGATGGCATCACAACTTGTCCGAAAAATGGTAATAATTCTGAATACAATAGTGTCGTTGAGTCAGACGTGTCAACGACACCGAGGACTAATTATGGGTTGTTTGGGAGGAGCATCAGTATGGCTATCACGAGGATACAGAACAAGATTGGGAGGTCGTATACGAGGCCTTCTTTGAGGATGGGAGAATGGCAGGAGAGTGTGGCATCGATCTTTAGGATAAGGAGGATGAATGAGGCAGAGTTTCATAGGTTGACGTCTGGGGGTAAACGAGCTCTAAACAACCTTCGGTTCATAAATGAAGAAACAGTCCGAAAGGGCAATGTCACGGAAGACCCGTGGAGCGAGGTCGAAGCCGCGTTTAAACGCCTGGCTCCAAACGGGCATCTTGCTAGGGAGAACTTCGGGGAGTGCATTGGTATGTTCATATTCTTTTTTTCTCAATGCATGCTATTATATTATACGGAGTATTATTTATGACAATGTTATGATTGACATGCTATAATTATAAAACATAACGAATTAACGACGTACGTGATTCTTTTAAATAGGAATGAAGGATTCTAAGGAGTTCGGAGACGGGATGTTCGATGCATTGACAAGGAGGAAAGGGCAAACGATGAGGACGATCAGCAAGAATGAATTACGTGAATTTTGGTTGCAACTTTCAGATAAAAGTTTCGACGCTCGATTACAAATTTTCTTTGACATGTATGTATTCATTCATCACCATTTAACTTACTCAATTGTTACCAATTGGTCAATTGTTACCAATTAATCAAGTGGTGGTTGCCCAGGTGGAATTTGGGTTAACCTAGAAGTGTGCAACAAAGTGTGAGCTCTCAGGCTCAAATCCCACCTGGAACCAAAAAGAATATTTAACGAAAAGTTACTCTAAACACAACTTATCAAAAAAAAATCACAAATTTATTAAAAGTTACTCTAAACACAACTTATCAAAAAAAAATCACAAATTTATTTACTACTCCGTACTATAATCTGTTAACCTTATTCATGAAAGTCATAATTTTCGTATTCAACTTTTTTGAATATTTTATGTTAATTTAATAACGATACATTTTTTTTTAATACTCCGTATTTTATTTTCTCAAGACAATTTGATGATAATGATTGATTATTATGTATCAATAATAAGATAGTTTTCAACTAATTAACTTATGAGTCTGTCATTAAAGATATATAATTGAACCTTATTGTAATATATGCTCACATGCAGTGGCGTAGTTAGCAAAAAATTGAAGTGGGGTCAAAAATAAATAAAAATTGTTGCTCCCAAGAATTGAACCCTTGCCAATTCTATGAAAAACAACAAAAAAAACCATTGAACCAAGTCTAATATGATACATATTATACTGTATAAAAATTAATTATCAAAAAACCTGTGGGGTCTTGAGACCCCTCTTTCCCCTATGTGGCTACGCCACTGCTCACATGTTAGAGTCTTACATTGATTGTGAAAGAGAATTTGGTTTAAGGGTTATCCTCCTATTACCAATTGGTTTTGGGATATCCTTGGACTTGTCAAATGGGCTCGTTATCTATGCACTCGAGTTTAGCCAGACCTATTTCATGATTCTAAAAAACTTAACATTATTGTTATTAAGCTCATATCATTGCCAATAACTAAACTCACATGATTTGTTCAAGTTGATTGCTAAAATATTTTCTTAAGAATGAGTTAGTAATAACGTTGGACTAGTCATATGATTACCACCTCATTTTAGAATTGATACTAATTTATTTTTGATAAAAATTTAAGGGTTGATAACGATGAAGATGGAAGAATTACAGGAGAAGATGTCGGAAAGGTATTTGTCGTTTCGTGTCAATTCAAACTTATATGTAATGTTCCTCAGTTGATTGTTATTTCTCGTGAAATATTCCACAAGAAGTTTTTAATAATAATAATAATAATAATAATAATAATAATAATAATAATAATAATAATAGTAGTAATAGTAATAATACTCACTCTGTCTCAGTCATTCATTTACAGTTCTCTCAAATTCTCCTCACAAAAAAGTCAAACTGTAATTCTGTAAACAATTCACTAGAACGAAGGGAGTAATAATATTCCGTAATAGTAATAACTGTAAAAAAAAAATACTCCGTAATAGTTAATTACTAGTTTGCATGCCCGGTCCCGCCCGGGCTAACTATATTTACATTAAAAATTTAATTTTATTTAAATTTGCATTATATTAAATAGTTGTCCAATTTATACATCTACTATTTATGACACAGTATGAAAATTCTTGAAATCATAATTAAGTATATTATTAATCATACTTCTGTTAATATAAAGTTATTATCAATGCATACATTATCAATGTATACTCTCATGAAAAATATTATTTTGAAATAAATTTAATGATATTAAATCTATGATTTCTTCTTAGTGTTTTATTTCAAATATAAACTCACAAATACTAAATTTTTTCTAATGTGAGTCATAATATTTTTTAGGTAAGTTTTTATTAAATATCATAGATAATTAGTTGTTTTAAGTAACACTAAGAATTAAATACTAAATTTTTCTAATGTAACCTAACTAATTTAATTTTCATTAAAAAAATATATTACTTTCAAAAATTTATTTATTTTTATTTTTCACACCTTCCAAATATAATGTATCTACTATTTTTCCCAATTTGAATATGAAAATATAGATTGTTTGTTACAATATTTGATTAGATATTTTTAAGGATATTTGATTTTGTTTAAGATAAGTTTTTTTTTAAATGCTTTACTAAAAAGTCTTGTTTTATTTTAGAATCCTAATAATATTAAAATATCCAATTATGTTAAGATTAATAGGTTTTATTATTTATTAATATAATAACTTAGATTATATATATTAAAATAATAATTTTTTTTATCAACCAATTATATTTGGACAAATGTCGACCATAGAGACCATGGTTTCTCCTTTATATATACTCCGTATATATTAGATTAGAGCATAAAAGAATATTTTCTTTTTTTACTTTATTTGTAGCTATCAAATTAATGTTATCCTTTGTTTCTATTATAAATTTATAACCTTTTACTGACCTTTTAGTGGCATGGGTTCAACCTTTATTATAATTCGTCTATTTCATTGGATTCTATACCTTTACATTTTGTATGTATGTTGATGCACGTTTTTTTTGTTCATATCTTTAGTTATGTATAACAAAAAGTTATGAAAATCAGATATTACTAATGTACTCGAAAAGACAATTAAAACAAGATCTCACATGACTATTTTTTATGTCATATGGAGTATATATGTTAGAAGTTATGTCGAAAATCCCCCCACTCATAAATAGTGTCTCTTGTATAAAATCCCCCCACCTATCTTCAATTCTTCGGCAAGTAGAACCTAGATCATTAATATAGCGTGAGTAACTCTTGTATAAAATAGTTTTACAGGTGTGATGGAATTTTTATCGTAAAATGTAATTATTTTAATGTTAAAAGTGACTATTTTAACGTTAAATGTGACCACTTTTAAAACTCCATAAAATGGTCACTTTAAACGTTAAAATGATCACTTTAAACCTTTAAGTAGACACATTTTAATTGCAAATACTCTGTCGCATACTTAAGACGGTTTTACGTGAACATTTGTAATATATTGTAACTAATATATTGTATATCATATTATGCTATTAACAATTGCGTTTACCTCAATTTTACAGCTAATTAGGTACAGTGCAACAGCTAACAACTTAGCAGCATTAATGGAAAGAGCTGATGAATATGCAAATTTAATCATGGAAGAGCTTGACGAGGAGGACCTTGGTTATATCGAGGTAAAATTAATGGTCTTTCGACCTCAGTGTAATAATTTGAACTAAGCTGAATTAAGTACGAGTAAGTGTCGTGGCCACTTTCATCTACGTTATTGATCAGCTTACATATTCGAGGTTTGAGAGTTTGAGACATGCACAAATGAGCGCACGTTAGTAGATACCTCAACTTTTGCGGCATTTTTACAGTTGTGGCAACTAAAAGCACTGCTGCTACAAAAAGAAAAGTACATGGGCGACAGCAAGCCATTGAGAACAGTCAACACGACCATTGGATGGCTGAGAAGATTAAGCCGCACTCTGCGAAGCTTCGTAGATAACAACTGGCAAAGAAGTTGGATCATACTTCTCTGGTTGACGGTCCTAACCTATCTCTTCATCTGGAAATTTCTTCAGTACCGGGAAAAAGCTGCATTTTCCGTCATGGGTTACTGCCTGTGCACTGCCAAAGGAGCTGCCGAGACTTTGAAGTTCAACATGGCTTTGATCCTTTTTCCTGTATCGAGAAAAACCCTTACGTGGCTTCGTTCCACTCGAGCCAGACTCTTCATCCCTTTCAATGACAGCATCAACTTCCATAAGGTACGAAATTGGCCTGTGAAGAGACAAAGTCTTAGGGTAACTTACATGTGGTGACTGGTGAGGATTCAGCTAAAAACATGACTTGCCTCGACACTGTTTTTCTCATCTTATTTTTCCTTAGCTTATGAAATACTTTAGAAAATGTTAGATAACTTCGGAAAATTTCAAACAGCTTCATAAGAGACATAAAGATGATGAGAATATGTCCTTATAGGATGGTTTTGCTCAACAAATGCTATATAATCTAAACATTTTTCTTTTTGTACCGATGAATGCGCAGATGATTGCATGCGCTATAGCAGCAGCGGTGATAGTTCATGCAGGAAGCCATTTAATATGTGATTTTCCACGTTTGGCGAACTCTTCTCCAGAGAAGTTTGCATTAATAGCATCATCCTTTGATAACAAGAAGCCGAGTTACTGGGATCTAATAAAAGGGTATGAAGGTGTTACCGGTATTACAATGGTGATCCTACTCGCAATAATCTTTACGTTGGCGACAAGGTTGGCAGGCTACAACGCATTTTGGTACTCTCATCATCTGATCGTACTTGTCTACGTCTTGCTAATCGTTCATGGATTCTTCGTGTTCCTCGTGAAGGATTGGACCCAAAAAACGGTATGACCTGAAATCACTGATGAACAAATTAATTGAACAGTACAACGCCGATCATATACTGATTACTTTCCGTCTGTGTGATGTGATTTCAGACATGGATGTACCTTTGTGTTCCAATTCTCTTATATATTGTTGAACGCATTGTACGAACTTGGAGGTCAAAAATTCGCTCAGTTAAAATCATTAAGGTAAGTTTACTCTAGGCTGTCTGAGTTCTGTGGTTCGGTAATATCTGAAATTTACACCAGTGTCGTGCTCTTCTCAGGTGTCGGAGCTACCAGGAGACGTCATCACCATTGTCATGACCAAACCACAAGGATTCAAGTACAAAAGCGGGCAGTACATCTTTTTACAGTGCCCCGCCATCTCAAAGTTCGAATGGTAACTTTGAATCTTAATCATCCTATTTTTGTTTTACTTTTATTTCTGTAGGGGAATTACAGGGCCAATTAGTGGCCCGGCCCGACCCGACCCGACCCAGACCGTAGCTGCCTTCAGTCGGGTAATCAGCCAAAATGTGTCATTTTGCATCCAAATTTGAACGAACCATATGACTTGCAGGCACCCTTTCTCCATTACCTCGGCACCAGGAGACAACTTCTTAAGTGTTCATTTTAATTGTAAAGGGGACTGGACAGGACATCTAAGGAAAAAATTCGCCGAGGGTAAAACACCGATATCCACCACTGGCCATTTCGTAGAAGATGATGGCATTCACCCGAGAAGGTAAATTCCGCCACTTTCGCATTTGCCTCCGTGAAGTTGAAATATTCTACTTAACCCGGACTTCTCCAATTCAGATTACCAAAATTACATGTTGACGGACCTTACGGAGCTCCAGCTCAGGACTATCGAAACTACGATGTTCTCCTCCTTGTGGGACTCGGAATTGGAGTAACGCCTTTCATTAGCATACTCAGAGATCTTCTAAATAACGCAAGTGCAGCAACAGTATGTTACTTACTTGACAGATATACTTAGATAATTACTCAGTTTTTAATATGATTTCCTGCTCATGTAATCTCGTTTCTGGTGCTTAGGACTCAACCACTGAATTAAGTACGTCGGCTGATAGTCTACCCAGTTTTGCCTCGACCAGTACACCAGAAAGACTTAACAGAAGGACAATGAAGGTTAAAAGCGTTTATTTCTACTGGGTCACTAAGAAGCCGGAGTCCTTTGAGTGGTTCAAAGGTCTCATGGAAGAAGTGGCGGACTCAGATCATAAGGTAAAGTATACAACACTACTGCACAAATTAGGTCATACGAAAGAATATGAGTTAGTTATATGTGTGATCATAAACATTTGGACCAACAACTCTATCTTTCGTATGGATATAGGATTTGATCGAGATGCACAACCATTTTACTAGTGTCTACGAAGAAAGGGATGCAAGATCAACATTGCTGACCTTGGTCCAAGCTCTAAATCACGCCAAGCGCGGTGTAGATATCTTGTCTGGCACTAAGGTACGACTTGCGAACCACCTTGTGTCATTTGGTATGACTTCTTCATATAATATCCGTTTTTCGATCATCTTCATCTGGAATCATTTGGCATAACACAAGCAAATTAGAAATTTAACATAAATCAACAGCTGCGTATCACACTTTTGACCAACTATGTCGTTTCAATGTAACATCGGTTTTCAACTAGGAAGGTGTAACAGTTGTTTCACCCTGAAATCTACAGGTAAAGACGCACTTCGGAAGACCAAAATGGAAAGAAGTATTTGAAAACATAGACAGGAAAAATTCAAACAGCACCATAGGTAAACTATTTTCGTGTCGTCTTCTTTGTTATCTTACATATTCTTCCAACCGCCATCATGTTTTAGTAAGAAATAATCCTTGACAATAAGTCAAACGACTCGGTACCACCCATGAATCTCATAAACATGTATTTAATCCATCACATCAGTAATCTACCCTCTAATTTGAACTAATCAGTCTTTCACTTGACAAGTGCTAAAAATAGGTTGACAACGTCTGAACCAATATCGATATTTGCAGGGGTTTTCTACTGTGGTCAGCCAAAGTTAGCAAAAGAGTTGAAGAGATTATCACACGAGATGACTCAGACGAGCCACACGACTGCAACACGTTTCGAGTTTCACAAAGAACTGTTCTAACTAAGTTTAACGGACACCGACTCACACCAATTTAACTACTATTTATTCATTTTTTTGTTACCAATTACCATTATTTTTTTGTCACATCTGTAATAATTCTGATGTCGTCGCCAAGTAAATTAAAACTTGGTCAGTGTATATGTATATACGATTGATTCCTCCGACATGTACATGAAGTGTAGCAAACGTTTGACAATAAAGGCAACAACCATTCGGACAACGACCTGTTATCATTGACCAGAACGTCAGACACAGTTTCTTCATATGTGAAGTCGCTGTACACGCAACATATTTCTTAACTAACCACAACTTTGTATCATTTTCTTGGTATTAGGACCAATGGTGTATAGACGTGCCACTCTTACAATACATACATAGGGAGGCTATGAGTTGATCAGGTCGAAAAGCGTTCTAATTTGTATCGAAGTACTTCGTATTATTCTTCTATTCATTGTTGAATTACTAGACAGAGATGATTTGGACATAAAGTTATTGTAAGACTTCTCATTCTCTATACAAGTTTAATTTGTTTTTCGTGCCATATAGTAGCATTACGAAATCTTTTTGCGGTTTATATTTAAAATCCTGCAAATGTAGTCGATATCGATGACCAAGCCACCAACACGAAGAAAGTACAGTAAAACTATTATGATCTTCTGCTGGTTAACTGTCGTGGAATATCAATGCAGGTATTATGATCTTCTTTTGATCGTCCAAAATCATCTAGTTAAAACCAATACATAAACCCCTCATCAATTATTTTTCTTGCACCAATCTAATACTCTTATACAGAGCAAACAATTAATTTAGGCCGAATCTCAAAATAAATGTCTGTCAAAGAACACGGGCCATGCCGCGAGGCCATTAGATGAATTCATGCCGAGAAAACAACTCATCGATGAAGCGTTAGTATTATTGAAGGTCGTCTGCTCGCTCTTGGGTCAGCGACTCCACAGTACACCCAATGTGGTTGGCGTAAACTTGATGTACTTCCTTAAACGGCAACGCAAACAATTTCAAGAAACGAGATTCAGTCATACAGACGACGGAATAGAAACTAGGACTCTTATTCAACAATCTTTTCGCTTTCAAAATCCGCAACACATCGTGCGTAGGTAGTATCCTCTTCTCCAGACTAAGAGTCAACAAGCAACAATGGGTAGCCAGGTAAGCAGGGTCGAGTCCCAACTCGTTCATTAGAAAACCCAACTTCTTCTTAATGGTGTCATCCGACAACGCGAAGCAATTCGCGTTTTTCATCATCAACATCTCAACATCACTTTGGGTCCACCCAAAGCTCTTAAACATCCGAATCCTCGGCTCGATTTCTTCCTCACTGAACGTACACGCCAAGTGAATCCCGTACATAAACGGAGGAGAGTCACGACTAATCCTCAACCTTTTATCGACCCTGGTCACGTTATCCTTAAAAGTTTCAGGCTTTCGACAAAACGTCAAGGGTCTCATAACCAAGTGCTTCCTAATCTCCTCAATGGAGATCCCATAACTACGCAACAAATCGATATTTGGCAATAAATTGTTAACAATACCAATAGCCCAAATTTTCAATTTAATGAGCACAGTAATAACATGAGCATTACAAATCAAAACTTCCCTTAAAATTCGAATTGCAGGAGCAATAGAAGAATCTAAACTCATGTTTAAAATGTAGGGATTTGCAGAAATAATATGAATAACATCATCACTAGAAAAGCCCTCATTTTTGAAGAATTCAAATTTGGGTTTTAGGGTTTTGTCAACATTAGAACCCAGCAATTTAGGGTTTGAAGATACAATTTTTCGAATTAGGGTTTCGTTGAAACCGTAATCTTTGAAGAAACAAACCGTTGAATTAGAATCGAAGCTGGTTTTTAGGTCATTTAATTTGAGATTTTGATTAGAAAGTTTGGAGGAAGTAGAGAAAGCTTGAAAATGAGAAAACCCCAAACAACTTACTGAGTTAATTTCCAATGAATTGGTAGAATTTGAGGTTGAATTAGAGGAAAAGTGAAGCGTAAGACCTCGAAATCCATGGAGAAATCGAAGGTTTTGGAAGCCATTGACTTACCACCGAATCTTTGCATTTTTGCTTCGTATCTGAGGTTGTGAGTCCTTCAAAAGCTCTTTCTTGTTTTTACTAGGGTTATGCCCGTTTTTATGAAATTTATGTAAAAAGCGTATGAATAATGAATTGGATTTGTTGTATTACGGTATCTCTAATGGTTTATTTTAGGGGACTTGCTTGCAAATTAATAGAATTATCAAGCTATAATGTGACCATTGGAGAGAAAAAAATTGCTTGTACCTTGAAAATAAAATAAAAAAATTAAATAAATTGAATAATGAAAATTTTAGTAAAATTATGAGTATTATTCTACATACGGGCCCTTTTAAGCTACAAATGATGTAGCTTATCATTGAAATAATTTGTAGCCGAAAAACAAAGTAGCTTGACAAGGTGAGGTGGAATGCTCTTATGGGTTTAACTAGTTCAAAACCCGTGCAAAGTTGCACGGGCATGTAAAATAACATTTGAAAATACAATGCTGATAAATGGTGAAAGGTTTTATAATTAAACTTATTATAGGACATAAACAACGGTGATAAATGGTAAACTTATTCCCTACACGTAGCCATGGCATCCTGATAGTACTGTATCATGTATCTTACGCCACCAGTGAATGATGAAGGGAGAACTATGTGTCTTCCTTTACCAGAAGGTTCTGTGTTACCATGAATTATTGAATCATTCAAGCAACGAAATATATGATCAAATGTGTATATATGTGTTATTGAAAACCAATGAAAACAACGAAATATATGACAAATAATCATAAGTACTATAAAAATTTAAAACCTTACCGAAAAAGTTAAGATAAAAGGAAAACATTCAACAAAAAAATGGTACTCCCTCTCATTTGATATAGTCGTATGCCCGTGCAAATTGCACTGGCATGTTCTTTATAAAATTTAGTAGCAACATACGAATAATGAATTTGTTGTATAATAAGTTTAATAAAAGCGCCTTTTAAAAAAATCAAATGTGTATACGTATAATTAAAAACACTTAAAATAACAAAATTATATACAAACAACCATAGAAAATAGAAAAATTCAAACCGTTATAGGAAAGTTAAGATAAAAGGAAATAATACAACAATAAGATGGTAAACGTACTATAATTTCTCAAAGACTTCCTTATAAATTACGTTATTTGTTCTATATAAGACCTATTTTTTACTATCGCAAATTATAATTTTCAAATCCTTTTTAGTTGTTACTCTTGAAGCAGGGACAATTGATAATAAATGAGCTTTAAAATGAGTTTATAAATGACGTTATTTAAAGCGACCAGAATGAATTATTGTTATCAAAAGCTCCTAAAAAAGGAAATTATATGACAATAAATAATTTTATACCCATGCAAATAACAATTTTATGCCCATACAAATAACAATTTTATGCCCGTGCAAATTAACATTATTATATGACAAATAACAATTTTATGCCCATACAAATAACAATTTTATGCCTTTGCAAATTAACATTATTATATAACAAACTACAATTTATACCCGTGCAATTCATCATTATTATATGAAAATTAACAATTTTATGCCCGCACAAATAACAATATTATACCCCTGCAAATTATATTTATTATATGACAAATAACAATTTTATGTCCGTGCAAATTGCAAAAACAAAAAAAATTATTTTTTGAACGTATAATTTTATGCTCGTTCAAATTATCATTTATTATATGACAGATAACAATTTTATGTCCGTGCAAATTATCATTTATTATATGACAGTTAACAATTTTATTTTTTGAGTGTTTTTATTTTGGATATAATGTACTAATATATTATATTCCGTAGAATATTTAGTGGTAGGGCCACATGAAAAATGCAGAATCAACCACAGGGTGACACGTGTCCCTGTGATTGTTGCATTATATGTATGATGATTTTTTCCTGTTATTATTTATTATTTAGTTTTGTCATTTTAATTTAATTTTGAAATTATCATTAGCAATATAATTTATATTTGTACATAATTATTCAAAAAATTATTTAATTTTAAATCTTAAGTTATGTTGGAATTTTGTAAAATATGAAATGTAAGTGTATTTACGGCACAAAATAATTACGTTGGTTAATCCTATAATGATTTGCCTTCAAATATATCAAGTTTTTTTAGGTAAAAATCACAAATTTGGTCAAGTTTTTAAGTTACTCTTATATTTTATTGGGATTTTTCGTTTATGACGTCTATTCGACGATTTTTTGTCGAAAGTTTGAAATTTTTTCGGTGATACTTATTCTCATATTCTAGCCGAGTAAATTGAAACTCGGCAAGTGTATATGTAAATACGATTGATTCTTCCGACATGTATATGAAATTTAGCAAATGTTTGACAGCAAAGGTTGAAAGTAGTTCTAACAACCATTTCGACAACGACCTGTTTTCATTGACCAGACCGCCAGACGACAGTTTCTTCATCATCTATGAAAGGTATGTATAATTCTTCGAAATCATTGGGGTATTATTTAAATGTGAAGTCTTTGGGCACACAAAATATTTCTTAACTAACCACCATTTGGTGTCATTTTCTTGGTGTTTGACTTGATATTAGGACCACTACTGTGAATTGATGTGCCAGTCATACAAACATAGGGGGGCTACGAGTTGATCAGGTCGAAAAACGTTCTAATTGGCCAGGAATTACGGACTTATTATTTTTTTATCGTTGAATTAATGAACAGAAGAGATCTCGGATGAGATGATTGGCTGTAAGGTAATCGTAAGGCTTCTCTTACGTATACAACTTTAGTCTGTTAAATGCGTGAAGTTTGAATTTTTATAAGAGAATGTTTTTTCAGACCTCAAAGTTGTATTCTGAAACATTCCTTAATTTTTTGTTTAAAATCCCGAGTCTAACCATATACAATGACGAAGCCACCAACAAGAATTAAGGATAACAAATTATTATGATGTTCTGTTTTTAGTCGTGAGTACGACTGGTTAACTGTCTCGGTTTGGTGGTATATCATGTTTGTGCAGGATCTAACATGAGACTAAGACCATCCATGCCGTGCATGCATCAGTGTTTGAACATCACTTTTAACATAAAGTTTTAGCAACACCAAATACTTCTAAAAAATAACATTTCAATCAAGAAACTTATCACATTTACGCAAGTTTTCAAGGTGAGGAGGTAAAACCTGTCATCCTGCACATCTCTCGCGCGTTGCATCAGCGACTGAGTGCATTTCTCTTCAAAGCGTAGCTGACAATCCCACGAGCGACGTAGCAAACAGTACGTATCTTTGACCATGTTGAGACTGGCTTCTAATATCTGCACACAGAAGAGACACCAATTAATTTATGGAGCAAAGTCAGCATTCATCACTTCCGAATAACGTTAGTCAGACACGCCTCACGACAAGCAGTGAAAATGACAATTCAAGTGTTACAGTACCACTTCCAAAGACTGTCAGTCTGTCAACTTCCAGTCATCAGATTGTGTTCGAGCAAACAATAAATCTAATGCCACGGCAATGCGCCAATGCCGCAGCAGTAGCTGCACCAGCGACCGGTGCAGACGCCAGTCGACTATCAAGAAGTAGAAGATTACTTCCTCTGATCCACCAGTTTTTGCATTTGCTTTCAAAGCGGTTTTTAAGGCATGTCACATGTGATTTATAAGTTACATACTTATATAACTCGGATTGTAGGCCTAAAAGTTGATCTTAACCGAAAATTGAAAATATTCACATTGCAGCTTGCTCACTCATCTAGGTTTTCTTTTCATGGGTTTGATTAAAATGTTTCTTAATTTTGTGAATTGGGATTCATCCCATTGTTCTAGTTGATTTATAAGTGAGATGATTCGCTTTGAAATGCTTCTATTAAAAGAGTACCAAAAATGGCTTCTCGGTATGGCGCTACCGTCACTGATACTGAAAATATTCATTACATATACAGAGTACTCCGTATAGCTAATAATAAATTTTCGATCCATAACATGATCAGCCCATATCGACCCTGTTAATATATACTTGTACAACCTTAAGATCCAAACCACTAACGTATAAAACTGGATCGACAAAGGAATTAGCACAACAACAATCTACGACGGGAACATAACACAAAAGCACAATAATCTACAGCAGCAGCATAACAGATAAACAAGTTGTTACCGCATTGTCTGTGCCTGCAGAATCCAAACACTCAACGTACGAACCTTTCAAAAGCCTGAAAATAAAAGTAACCCCTACAACATTATGCAAGCCTAGCCAGCGTAGCGACGAAGCCTAACAGTGGTGAAGAAAGGCTTCGTTTTGCCAATTAAACAATACTGGAATATATTTCAACAAAGTGACAACATAAGCAATGAAAATCAAGCTCAAAGCAAAAACTTTGAAGAATTAAACTCGAGCTCTAATGGTTTGCAAATGAAACATTTTCATCCATGCAATTGTATCGTAACTCACCACGGAACAAGCAATCATATGACACAATGCATAGTAGCGTCAAAGTTTGAGGTTAGCTAACATGAATCATCGTTGATATTAACTACAATGGACTCACACAACATTCTCAACCTATAACCCTCCTTCAATCGTCCATATTTTCTCGCAGCAGCCATGCTACATATCGCCGTAAATCAACTCAACAACTACAATGACGATAACTTACTATAATGTTACTCCACTTCATTGACAAACCCGCTCAATGTAGAACCTCCATGAGCCCTAAGAGTGCAAAATACACCACACCTCACAGAACACAAATTGAAAGTAGTATCGATCAAGGTTCAAAAATCAGCACAGAAAGTACAAGACCTCAACACATACCTACCAAAATAAAGAGCTTTAACAGCAAACGCGGTCAGAAGTTCAGTCGCCACTGAACATTACGTGCCACGTGAGTCGATATAGAACTATCAGATTTTCAATATTGTCGCTCCCTTACCCTCATAATCCATCCATCCAAACGCGCGACAACATTCAACTTCTGATGCGTTTTTAAGTAAATTACAGAACAAATTATCGAGGTACATAAAATTGTGAAGAGGAATGAATCAAACCAAACAATTACAAACTGGGTTCCTCATGAAACCATTATTTAACAGTCACTTGGAAATTGCAACACATTATTTAGTAATTAATCAACCAAGAAAGCAAAATCACTTAAAATTTACACCAAATTCAAAAAAAAAAAAAAAAAAAAAAAAAGAAACATTTGCCACAAAGTAGACATAAATCAAACAAAGGTTACAACTTTACCATGCAAATCAAACAGAAAAAACCATAATTTAATCAACGTAGACATTTCACATTGATATTAAACAGAATAAATATAAAATCCACAAAATCACATGGAAAAATCGCCTAAAATTGGTCTCTAAAAAGTCACATAAAATTCGCACTAAATTCGAAATTCTTGGCAAAGTTACACTTTCAATCGACTAAAGATTACAACTTTAAAATGCAAATCACACGGAATATACGAAGATAAAACCCCCCCTAATTTAAATAAATATATTCCGTTGACTCGCATGCTTAGATCGGATGAGAAAGTGAGAGGAGATTAAATTTTGTGGATAGTGGCGGTCTTACCGAGTAGTGAGACAAATTCTCTTATTTAATCATAAAATCCGATAATCAATTAAATCATATACGGAGTAATAATCTATTTCAATTTTAATTTTACTCTTAAATTATTGATTTTTAATATATTTAATTGGGATTTAGGGTTAGGGTCTATATAGAAGGTAGGGCTCAGGACGTGGGATGGCATGGGCGGGAGACTAATGCCAGAATAACCCTGCTTTTCGCTTAATTAAACTAAGCGAAATATTAATTAAGTACATTTATTACAAAACCAGCTGTCATTGTCTTACAACTCGATATACATAATATGAGTTAAAGATAAAGCAGAATTATTCGATTACATCCTCTCAAAAAGGAGTACAAAATAAGGTAAACTATTCCCAGCATGATTAACGTTAGTCTCGGGGTACCTGCAATTATTCATATTCTCGCATCACTCTTTCTATACATGCAAACCTAAAACGTATGCAATGTAGGAAATAAATAAATAAAAACACATTGCAATTAGGCAAGCAAAACATATAAGGATACATGATGATTCAAACACAAGCATAAATCAAATCATATAATCGTAAAACATGCATCAATAATCATCCTCAACATGGCACATCTCAATATCCAGGATCAAAAGTCCCTCATGCAAATACCAATCATAACAAGGAAATACATTCATCATACGTTAATTAAAGAATCTTCGTTAGTAAAGCGGAATCATGCAGACCTAATAAGCTTCCGCGCAATAGCAGACAGGGCCAACATAACTTAGACATGGCTGACATGCTAGAGATATCTAAGGTAATAAGGATGGCCACATCCCTTGTCTAATGTATGCATACACCATCTATCGAGGATCATACTTATTCGCTATTCAAAAGGTATCACCGACGAAAAATCCGACTATCACCAGAGACGGGTACCCCCGGTTGGGGCTGGTATTTTCCAATTACCATCTATGGGCCCACGGAAATATCAATGTTGCCCCATCCCTGAGGTTGTATATACCATGTCAAATAACAATCTTAAGATCGTTAAATAGCCTTGGGCAACTCTGGGAGGGAGCCCAAGTCCCCATAGACAGCTACCTCATTAACTTCGAATTCAAGAGTCGCGACATGGCGAACAATCCTAGTATTTTATTCAAGTAGCTCGTTTTCTCAAATTCTTATTTCCTCGTTCATTCGAATTACGTGACAATTCTGAATCTTAATAATATCGTCGAACTTTGTAAAATGAAATATTAGTTCTAGCAGTTCTTCAGGTAAACAGAACACATACTAAGTCTTAAATATTTATTTTGAATCCGTTCGTAAATTTTAAATATTTTCACTATTCACTATTTTACTATTCATCAAGGTTACTATTCATCATTTTACTAATCATCGTAGTTACTATTCATCGTATTTTTATAATGTGATTCAGATTTTCAGATTTCGTATTTCTACGTATTTTTATACGTATTCGTATTTTTATACTTCGTGATTTATAATGATTTTTATACGTGATGTATTCTTATACTTCAGATTTGTACGTATTTTGTACTTGTACGTATTTTTATACTTTATAATGATTTTTATACTTGAGATATTTTATTTAGTTACAAAACCTAACTTTTATTTCCTAAGTACAAAATTCTAGTTTCAAAGTCATTAAGTTCGTTTTGTACTTTGTAATTTGAAATATTATTTTAAAAGCGAAACTCGGTTAAGTTTAGTCATATACTTAACTAAAATTTTAACGGTTTCCATTTTTAGCGAGGTTGTCGTAATTCATTTTAAATAATCCGTATGTCCAAATCCAAATTTAAGCAAAGGTAGTAACACTCGAATTTGTTCATTTTAATACACGTAACATTTATTTTTACCTAAGCCACAATTCTTTTTATTAACGATTTATTATACAATCTAATATAATCCTAATTACTATTCAACTTTAGTGACTAAGTGATAAATTCATTTTGATCAAAATTGACCCATTTTAAGTGATAAAAATCGTGGCCCTCTTTAGTTTTATCTATTTATTTCTCTTTATGTTTTTATTTATAATTCATTACTTTAACTAATTAAATTACTTACGTGATAAAAATAAAAAGTGACAAATTCATTTTAGGTCTAAAATAAACCCTAAAACCGTGGCACTTAACTACTTAAGTGATTTATTTTCGTTTTCTAATTTATCGGTATTTGACTTAAAGTTTTTTTTATATTTTAATTATTTAAATTATACTAAAGTGATTTAACTAGTTTACAATTTTCACTAAACATTTTATTTCATTTATGAATAGTGTTTTTACTCACTTTAAATTTCTAACTTTCATATTTTAAAGATTTAGCTTATTTAACTTATATATTTAGTTTTGTATTTACTTATTAGTTAATAAAAACAATAAATAACAACACACATAACAAATATTATAAATCAAATGAGCTAAATTATCAAGAACACATGAAGATATGAAGAACATATATGTTTTTCTAAAGAACACATTTAACTCAAATTTTCATATGATTATATAAATTTCTCAAATTTTACCAACAACACTAATTAACCTAAACTAACATAACATATTATTTTCAAAAATTAAAACTAAAAATTGGTCCAAAAATCCTCACAAAACCGTGGCCCTCTTATATTATTTCACAATTTTTATTTTTGATTTTTATACTACTAATTCTATATCTAATATCCTTTATATTATAAGTATAATTAGCATAAGTGAAAATCATATAAAAACATTAATAATTACAAGCAAATCATTTCATACACACACAAGTTTATATTTAGAACAAAACATAAAGAATGTACATCAACATGTAAACAATATTTTTAGTACTCATTTATTATGGTCTTTTAAACATATGATTAACAAAAATTAAAACGAAAAATTAAGTGAAAAATTAGGGGAATGTCATGGGGTTTTTCAAGGTTACACAAATTTTATTTTTCGATTTTTATCTTCTAATTTATCAAGCAATACTTAGGTGATATAATAACTCATGCATATACTCAAAACATCAATTAGGAAAAATAACATATGGAGTAATCAATTAGGTTTAGGTGCTAGCAATTATAGTGTGCGAGAGCACCTTAGTTGGTTAGGAAAATGAAGAGCCTAGCAATTATCGGGATCGATAATATGGTCGAAGACACTTAGATCGATGGCTCCACCTTGCTCCTCTTCTTTGGAAGATTAGTACATAAAAATGAAAATAAGTAAGTTAGTAAATTATTTTAGCTAAACTAACTAAGCTAACAATTTAAAGTGTAGTAATAATTTTATTTTTAGGTGATGTATATATTTTAAATAATTTGATTTATGTTCTTAATTATTTACAAGTTAAAAGAGGAAGTGATTACAAAATATAAATGGTGGAGAGTTTATTTAAGAGCTTAAGGAAATAAAAACAAGAATATAAAAGTTTAAGAAAGAAAAATGAAGTGAAGAAGATGAAGATCATAAGTGATCTTGGAGGTTGAAGATGAAAATGCCTTACTAAAGTATGTATTAGGTTTTTAGTATTTAGGATGTATTAACTTTAATTTTAATAAACCAAATACATGTGATGATGAATTTGTAGGTGTGTAAGTAAAATAGGGTGGCTTGTAAGTGAAGTGTGATGTGTGTAAGGAAAGTAGGGCAAGAGCATGAACTTGGACAAGAGCCAAATGGAAGAGGATAAACATGGAACAAGGTGGCTAAAAATCTCGGCCAAAATGAGTCCACTTGGGCTCGATTTTCGTTTTTGAAATTTTCGATTTACGCGCACGCGAAAAGTCTCGAAATAAAATATATGATCTTAAAATAATGTTTCGAAGTAAGATCGAAAATAAAAATGAAAATAAACTTCAAAAGGTGATCAAAACAAAAATTGGGTTAAAACCCTCGAAACTTGAATAAAAATTCATTTGGTCGAAAATGTTTATTTTTTTCATTGAATGTTAACGATTTAAATAATTATAATCACCCGTCAAAAATTTTATCAGTTTAAAATAGGTATGACTTAATATTTCGACATTTTGCGAAACTGTTAGTTAAATCAAATCGAAATAGTAATTTGATAATAAGAAATTAGAATTTATAAATAAAAATCAAAATGATTAAATTTCTTTTAAAAGAAAGTTTGATGTTAAGTGTTGAATTTTTGTGTAAGAAAAATGGAAGAGGATTAGGTGACTTAGTCACCTAAGTGGCTCGGCCACTTGGCCAAAATTGGCCTCGTTTTGCTACAATAAATTTGTCGTTGAAAAATTAGTCGTTGATTCGTTATTTTATTTATCGAGTTCGAATATGTAAAAATAAAGTTCAAATTCGAAGTATATATAAAAATAGTTTTAGTTTAGTCGCGATGAAAACTGTAGTGTTTGAAATCGTTGCCTTGAATTTCAACGACGAGAAAAATTATAAGGGTCCACTTTTATTCGAAAATTAAAAGTGTTCAAAATTGAATTTTATGAATTAAAGGTTTTACTTTTATTTTTATGAATAGTAAACTAGGCTTGACTATTTTGGAATTTGAAAGACGATATAAGTTTTGTGTTAACTTTTATAAAATTTTGAATTGTGTTTCTTTTTGAATTCTGAAGATAATACAACATATTTTATTTTTCAAAATTTTTAAATTTGTACTTAAGAAATTTAGTATTATTTGGCGAAAAAAATTCAGACGCATTTTTATTATAAGGAAAATGGATAAATTAAATTTAAGGAATTAAATTTTTTTATAATATTGTGTTACGAAGACACGTTACAAATTGGTCACAGTAGGCGTGAGGTGGCCAAGGGCCGGGCTGCGAAATTAAAGCCCGGGCCCGACCTTTGGGTGGGGGAGGGTCGGGCCTCAAAGGCCTGCTCCAAAATCGGGCCCTAGCCCTACTTGTGCATTAAAATTTATTTTATTTTATTTTTTTTGGCGGGCCCAATCAGGCTTTGGAGGCCCGATTTGGGCTCCAAAAACACGACCCTCAATGCTCTCCGAGCCGGGCCGGCCGTGCATGGTTACCTCTAGTGGTAGGTAGGGCGTCGGCTTGAGGTGGTGGTGTGGTTTGTGGCGTGATATTTGATTTGGGTGTGGTTTGTGGTGTTTTGGGCGGTTGTTTGTTAATTATGGTGTGGTGATTTGAAGTTCGCTGCAGTCGTGGACTGCTTGGCCTGCGGAGTGTAGCTAGCGTAGGTTACTCGGGCTGGGTGGTGAGGTGGTGGGGTATGGGTGTTCTTGTTTGCTAGGTTGTTCGTTGTTTTTTTTTTTTTTGGTTATTGATTGATACTTTTTATAATTGTATTTCATGTTTTTATTTGATTTTCTTAGTGATTATTATTTGATTGAATTATAATTGAATTTTCTGATTGAATTATTAAACAATTAATTAAATTTTGATTAAGATTTTTTTTTTTTGAAAAAAAGAGAAATTTGTATGTTGTGGGAGTAAAAAAAGGTAGAAGTGAAAGATAAAATGGAAAAGGTATACAACGAGAGTAAAACTCGTACACAATCGTGTTGTTATTTCATAGTAAAATATGATTATTTATCGACAAAATGTTTAAAAGTTAATTTTTGCTAAGGTTTTACTCCGGTAACATTTTGTTGAATAGTAATGGCATTTTATTGCAAATTGGTCATATTTTCACCATTCTAACCTAAGGCAAAAAGTACTCATCTTAAGCAAGACTTGCTACTCAAATGAAGGTATTGATACGAATTAAGAACGATAGGTGTCGCATAAAATTGTCTCATTATAATCACAAGAATAAATAATCAAAAGAATTGCTTTGGTAAGAATTAGAATTTGTTCAACTTTTTTTTTGTCTCACTTTGTGTCCCATTGTGTATTTGTGTTGTCCTTGTGAATATCACATTAAAATTAAAAAATACTCAATTTTTAATACTAAGTTCTCTTAATATTAAAATTATAGGAAAATATTGTAAAGATTAAGAGATGAGAGTGAGTTTTTTCTACATTTCTTAAATGTAATGTTTAAGCAAAAGGGGATACTTATTTTGAAATTGAGGGAGTATATATGAGTTAATTATATTAATTGTTGATGTGTCAAAACCTTTTATTTGTGTGGTACATGAAGTGGAACATAAAAAGGATGTATAATTCACTTTTTTTTTTTTTTTTTATAGAACTTTATCAAGGGAAAAATTAATAAGATAAAGCTATTTCATTATTTAGAAATTTTTGGTACTTTTTTTAATGGATATCACATTTAGTATAATTCAAATATAATTTAGTTACTAATGCATTAATTTGATTAAATTAATGTCAATTACGTTTTATTTACGTACTCACATTTTATTAGTAGTTCATTCTTACTCTATTAAGTATCAATTGGTCTCTCTTAAAACGGGTGAACCCGTTTTAAGCTAGAAACGGGTCGGATCTAAAGTAGGGTTGCTTAAATACCCTCCCCTCCTCTCCTCTCCTCTCATGCCGCCTTCCCTCTCTCCCATTTCATTTTTTTTTGTTTCCCTCTCTCTCTCTCTCTCTCTCTCTCTTCCATTTCATTTCTCTCCCTCTCTTCCATTTCTTTTTCATTTCCTTTCATATTCATCACATAGTTGAAGGTGGCCTGAGCACGGTGGTCGAAGGTCGGAGCTCCGACCATGGTGGACGAAAACAGAGGACACAAATAGAGGAATAAACGGTGGTGGTGGCTCACGGTTTTGTCCACGACGGTGATGGCTGCTGGTGGTGTTGCCGTTGTTGGTTGTTGTTGTCGTTGGTTTGCTGTTGTTGTTGTCATGAGTTCTTTTATATAAGAATAATAATAATAATAATAATAATAATAATAATAATAATAATAATAATAATAATAATAATTATTATTATTATTATTATTATTATTATTATTATTATCATCATATTATTATTATTATTAGTATTATTATTGTTGTTGTCCATGTTGGGTTTGCTGTTGTTGTTGGTTTTGTTTTTAAAGAGAAAGAGTGAAGGGAGAAGTGATGGTGGAAAAAGGGAGGTAAGAGAAGGGAGGCAAGAGTAGACGATTTGAAACATTAGTTTAATTAAAAATGAGACAGAATATCATTGTTGTTGTAAAGGGTGGCACTGTTTGCATAAATAATGGGTAACATTTTCTTTCAAGTAAAACAAACCCATGGAAACATTAAAGTTGTCTTTGAAAAGCTAAGACAGAACATTGTTGTACTAAATGGTGACTGCTTGTATTAAAGGACAACATTATCTTTGCAGACAAAAACCCATTGAAACATTAGTTTAGTGAGAAATAAGATGGTAACATTGTTGTTTAAAGGGTGACCTGTTTGTATAAAAGGGCAACATTTTCTTTTAAGGAAAACAAACCCATTGAAACCTCAGTTGAGCTGAAAAATGAGATGGTAACATTGTTGTAGTAAAGGGTGACCTGTATATATAAAATGACAACATTATCTTTTAAGGAATACATACCCTGAAAGCTAACATGGTAACATTATTATACTAAATGATTACCTGTTTGTAGAAAAGGAAAACATTATCTTTTAAGGAAAACAAACCCATGAAAACTGAGGTTTCATAATATGTTACCAATATAATATAATATGTTACCATTCTTGTCTACTTTGTTACCATTTTTAATTACCCTATAAACACGATTTTCGATAAAAGATTAAAAAAAAAACAAAATTTGGGTCTTAAAAAAATTTTCAAAAAAAAAAAAAAAAAAAAAAAGGATTAAAACGGGTCATACCCGACCCGTTTTAAGCTAGAAACGGATTTCGCCGTCTTAAACAAGAATTTGTGATTAAGTATTAACATGTCAATTTTTTTGCCGCCCCTTTGATTTTTTAGCAAGTCAATTCGTTTTGAGTAAATTTATTTCGCAAGATTTTGTGAATAGGTCAATGTAACCTTTGAATACATGGAGTAATTATTAAGTTATGTGGAAATGAATTCTATATTTACAATAGGTCTAATAGTCAAGAATTTGGGATTTAAATTTAATTTAGTGAGTAACTATTTTTTTTTTTTTTTTTTTATTATTATTTTTTTACTTTATGGATGTATCAACATTACGAGTGATGTATACTTGCAACTTCGATTTTGTTAATATGTTTTGAATATGTCAATTGAATTTTTCAAATATTGATTACCGAAATGGCAAAATTGGTGAATATGTCAATCAAGTCTTTTAAAAATGCTTGTTCACTTTTTCTTAATGTGTAAGGTTCGGTCAGATAAATGCTAATCTATAGTGAATATAACGATTAACAATAAGTCTCTCTTAAAACGGGTTATCGCCTTGCCTAAAACGGTCAAGATCTATCCACTGCACACATAAAACAAATCACTCTACTTTTTCTACACTATTTATTTTTGTCTTATCCTAATTATTTGACCTGCTTTTAGTTTTTTAAAAACGGAACCTGTTTTATATGAGAATTTGTGAACAACCACTCCGTATGATTTGTGAATATTTCACTTAAATTAAGTTATTAGATTAGTTATGTTCTTTAAATATGTCATATTATTTTATAAGGTAAATTAATTTGATTTTACATATACATCAATTTTATTTTTTTAATATGTCAAATTTAATTTGTAAATCTGTCAACTTTACAATTTTGTATAAAAATATATAATGAATACATCTATTATTACTAAATTAAATATCAAAATTTGATTCTATACTTCTCTTGTTCCAATGAGTTCCTTGCATTTGCTTTATAGATGTCCGTCCATTAAACTCGTTTTATTTTGTTCACATCTTTCGTTAAATATTACTTCATTCGTCTCGGTGAGTTGTTTACGTTTATTTTATACACAATTATATAGAAGATGAGAGATGTAATGAAAAAAATAGAAAAAATAATAGTGTATGTACAAAATGAGGTCCACTTGTTATAAAGAAAACACAAAGAATATTCTTCATAATATGATTGGTTTAAGAAATAAAAGTTGACTTAAACATGGTCTCAAGAATGACCATTTATGTAAAGTGTAAACAAATTCACTAGGACTAAGAAGTATAAAAAATTATAAAAAGTGTAATGTACATAACGCATTCATTAATAATGGCTCATTGCGTCTAATACATGAATACTCCTCCCATTTCACTCATTAGTTCCATAGGGTTTTGCAAATTTTTAATAGAAATTAAAAAGTTAAGAGTAAAATTAGTAATTCGTAGTTTGTTTAGATGAGACCATTTGTGAATATTAAGTGTGTGGTATTTTGATAAAATAAATATATTAATTAAGGTAAAATTGTTATTTTAATTATTAAAAGTTGACATGAATAAATTGAGTGTAAATGAATATAATTGCCCAAAATGAATTATGGGACAAAATGATAAAATGAATGAAATGGAATGAATATTATATTTTTAATACATGAACAATTTTGAAGGGCTAAATGATGACAATTGGATCGCTTTCCCATTCAATCTGAGAAAGAGAGTAAATCCTCGATCTATTCAAGATTTAACTATGAGCGAATATGAATACTTACTCTTTGATGAAAATGAAGGCAACATAAACAATTTTAGGAGCTCGTGACATAAACTAAAAGTACGAAATTCGAAATCAAAATAATAGATCGAACTTTAACAAAAAAAAGAAAAAAAAAAAATATAGATCGAACTTGATCAATTTTTCTACCAAGTTACATTCATGTCGTTTGTCAATCGTTTAGAATTAATTTACTGTCGTATCATGGTACAATGTTTTAACAATTGAAAATTAGTCCCCTAGCTAAATACTTATTACTCGCTAACTGTTATCATATCTCAACAACGTGACTTAATCGGAAAATCGATAACTTTAGAACAAAACTCAATAGAGAGAGTAACTTGAACATGTGTCAATCTAGATTTGGCAAGTCTAACCCGACCCAAGCGACTCGATCCGAACCCAAGCAAAATACATCTGATAGGACCCGAAAATACTGCGACGCGAAATCGACCTGACCCGAACCGATCACGACCCATAACCCAACACGACCCGGTAACCAATGACCTGAACCCGACTTGGACCTGACTCGATGATATCGACTCGATATTGACCCGGTTTAAATTGATGACCTGATAGTAATTAAGCTTAAAATTGATTAGATTGAAAGCAAATTAATACGGAGTTGTTTAGTTTGATACATTTTACTTAATAATGGAGAAATCAAATCACATAATGGTCGAAATACTTATTTTAGATTTTTAGTGGCTAATAATCAAGTGAATTGATAAAATCGCAAGATACCGTATAATAACCTGTCTCAAACCAAACCCAACCCGATACACTATTTAACTCTGGAATGACCCAACCCGAACCGAACCTAATCCAAATCCGACATGACCGAAATCCGACATGATCCGACCCAAACCCGACTTCACCCATTCGATTGCCACATAGTGCATCTAGCAGACATCATCCACGAAAAAAACACATTTTTTTACAACCAACATGAGTTACACACTTATTGACTCGTCAAACTTTCCTCTAGAACGAGCAAACATTAGTTTACAGTAAATTGTGTGATATTCCTTTACGACCATTTCATTAATTACGTAACAAAATCTTAAACACAAATGTTCACGTAAACTGAGTATTTGCAATTAAAATGTGATACTTTAGGGTTTAAAGTACTATTTGAATGTTAAACTAACCATTTTATTAACTTTAAAGTGGCCATATTTAGCGTTAAAGTTTGGCCACTTTAAGATTAAAAATTTAAAATAGTCAAATATTTTACTCATAAAAACTTTCTCACATAACGTAAAACGGATTTATACAAGACTTACTCAATCTCACACAAATTCATCTATATATAACAAATGTGTAACTTCATTATTTTTTCGGGGAAACTTACAATAACTTTACAAAGTGTCCATAAGATTATTGTGTGACATACATTATACATCTCCCAATTTATTATGCCAACCTTCCACCAAAAAGGAAAATAACATAAAATTGAGAAAATTATATAAAGGTGTTTCTTTTTAAAGGGAAAAAGGTATAACAAACTAAATATATATATACATATATCATATATGAGTGAAATAAAACCATCTTCTATTGGAGGAAGCCCTAGGGCGCCAATCGACGCTACTGGCTTCACTTGCCAGATGAGGAGACCGACAAAGATTCTCCCTAACTCCCCTGAAGACGAGACAATGCCGCCAGACTCCTTGGATGGCATCACAACTTGTCCGAAAAATGGTAATAATTCTGAATACAATAGTGTCGTTGAGTCAGACGTGTCAACGACACCGAGGACTAATTATGGGTTGTTTGGGAGGAGCATCAGTATGGCTATCACGAGGATACAGAACAAGATTGGGAGGTCGTATACGAGGCCTTCTTTGAGGATGGGAGAATGGCAGGAGAGTGTGGCATCGATCTTTAGGATAAGGAGGATGAATGAGGCAGAGTTTCATAGGTTGACGTCTGGGGGTAAACGAGCTCTAAACAACCTTCGGTTCATAAATGAAGAAACAGTCCGAAAGGGCAATGTCACGGAAGACCCGTGGAGCGAGGTCGAAGCCGCGTTTAAACGCCTGGCTCCAAACGGGCATCTTGCTAGGGAGAACTTCGGGGAGTGCATTGGTATGTTCATATTCTTTTTTTCTCAATGCATGCTATTATATTATACGGAGTATTATTTATGACAATGTTATGATTGACATGCTATAATTATAAAACATAACGAATTAACGACGTACGTGATTCTTTTAAATAGGAATGAAGGATTCTAAGGAGTTCGGAGACGGGATGTTCGATGCATTGACAAGGAGGAAAGGGCAAACGATGAGGACGATCAGCAAGAATGAATTACGTGAATTTTGGTTGCAACTTTCAGATAAAAGTTTCGACGCTCGATTACAAATTTTCTTTGACATGTATGTATTCATTCATCACCATTTAACTTACTCAATTGTTACCAATTGGTCAATTGTTACCAATTAATCAAGTGGTGGTTGCCCAGGTGGAATTTGGGTTAACCTAGAAGTGTCTGAAAGTGTGAATCTCGCGCCAAATCCCACCCTAACCAAAAAGAATATTTAACGAAAAGTTACTCTAAACACAACTTATCAAAAAAAAATCACAAATTTATTAAAAGTTACTCTAAACACAACTTATCAAAAAAAAATCACAAATTTATTTACTACTCCGTACTATAATCTGTTAACCTTATTCATGAAAGTCATAATTTTCGTATTCAACTTTTTTGAATATTTTATGTTAATTTAATAACGATACATTTTTTTTTAATACTCCGTATTTTATTTTCTCAAGACAATTTGATGATAATGATTGATTATTATGTATCAATAATAAGATAGTTTTCAACTAATTAACTTATGAGTCTGTCATTAAAGATATATAATTGAACCTTATTGTAATATATGCTCACATGCAGGGGCGTAGTTAGCAAAAAATTGAAGTGGGGTCAAAAATAAATAAAAATTGTTGCTCCCAAGAATTGAACCCTTGCCAATTCTATGAAAAACAACAAAAAAAACCATTGAACCAAGTCTAATATGATACATATTATACTGTATAAAAATTAATTATCAAAAAACCTGTGGGGTCTTGAGACCCCTCTTTCCCCTATGTGGCTACGCCATCGCCACACGTTGTAGCCTTACATCGATTGTGAAAGAGAATTTGGTTTAAGGGTTATCCTCCTATTACCAATTGGTTTTGGGATATCCTTGGACTTGTCAAATGGGCTCATATCTATGCACTCGAGTTTAGCCACCTATTTCATGATTCTAAAAACTTAACATTATTGTTATTAAGCTCATATCATTGCCAATAACTAAACTCACATGATTTGTTCAAGTTGATTGCTAAAATATTTTCTTAAGAATGAGTTAGTAATAACGTTGGACTAGTCATATGATTACCACCTCATTTTAGAATTGATACTAATTTATTTTTGATAAAAATTTAAGGGTTGATAACGATGAAGATGGAAGAATTACAGGAGAAGATGTCGGAAAGGTATTTGTCGTTTCGTGTCAATTCAAACTTATATGTAATGTTCCTCAGTTGATTGTTATTTCTCGTGAAATATTCCACAAGAAGTTTTTAATAATAATAATAATAATAATAATAATAATAATAATAATAATAATAGTAGTAATAGTAATAATACTCACTCTGTCTCAGTCATTCATTTACAGTTCTCTCAAATTCTCCTCACAAAAAAGTCAAACTGTAATTCTGTAAACAATTCACTAGAACGAAGGGAGTAATAATATTCCGTAATAGTAATAACTGTAAAAAAAAAATACTCCGTAATAGTTAATTACTAGTTTGCATGCCCGGTCCCGCCCGGGCTAACTATATTTACATTAAAAATTTAATTTTATTTAAATTTGCATTATATTAAATAGTTGTCCAATTTATACATCTACTATTTATGACACAGTATGAAAATTCTTGAAATCATAATTAAGTATATTATTAATCATACTTCTGTTAATATAAAGTTATTATCAATGCATACATTATCAATGTATACTCTCATGAAAAATATTATTTTGAAATAAATTTAATGATATTAAATCTATGATTTCTTCTTAGTGTTTTATTTCAAATATAAACTCACAAATACTAAATTTTTTCTAATGTGAGTCATAATATTTTTTAGGTAAGTTTTTATTAAATATCATAGATAATTAGTTGTTTTAAGTAACACTAAGAATTAAATACTAAATTTTTCTAATGTAACCTAACTAATTTAATTTTCATTAAAAAAATATATTACTTTCAAAAATTTATTTATTTTTATTTTTCACACCTTCCAAATATAATGTATCTACTATTTTTCCCAATTTGAATATGAAAATATAGATTGTTTGTTACAATATTTGATTAGATATTTTTAAGGATATTTGATTTTGTTTAAGATAAGTTTTTTTTTAAATGCTTTACTAAAAAGTCTTGTTTTATTTTAGAATCCTAATAATATTAAAATATCCAATTATGTTAAGATTAATAGGTTTTATTATTTATTAATATAATAACTTAGATTATATATATTAAAATAATAATTTTTTTTATCAACCAATTATATTTGGACAAATGTCGACCATAGAGACCATGGTTTCTGCTTTATATATACTCCGTATATATTAGATTAGAGCATAAAAGAATATTTTCTTTTTTTACTTTATTTGTAGCTATCAAATTAATGTTATCCTTTGTTTCTATTATAAATTTATAACCTTTTACTGACCTTTTAGTGGCATGGGTTCAACCTTTATTATAATTCGTCTATTTCATTGGATTCTATACCTTTACATTTTGTATGTATGTTGATGCACGTTTTTTTTGTTCATATCTTTAGTTATGTATAACAAAAAGTTATGAAAATCAGATATTACTAATGTACTCGAAAAGACAATTAAAACAAGATCTCACATGACTATTTTTTATGTCATATGGAGTATATATGTTAGAAGTTATGTCGAAAATCCCCCCACTCATAAATAGTGTCTCTTGTATAAAATCCCCCCACCTATCTTCAATTCTTCGGCAAGTAGAACCTAGATCATTAATATAGCGTGAGTAACTCTTGTATAAAATAGTTTTACAGGTGTGATGGAATTTTTATGCGTAAAATGTAACTATTTTAATGTTAAAAGTGACTATTTTAACGTTAAATGTGACCACTTTTAAAACTCCATAAAATGGTCACTTTAAACGTTAAAATGATCACTTTAAACCTTTAAGTAGACACATTTTAATTGCAAATACTCTGTCGCATACTTAAGACGGTTTTACGTGAACATTTGTAATATATTGTAACTAATATATTGTATATCATATTATGCTATTAACAATTGCGTTTACCTCAATTTTACAGCTAATTAGGTACAGTGCAACAGCTAACAACTTAGCAGCATTAATGGAAAGAGCTGATGAATATGCAAATTTAATCATGGAAGAGCTTGACGAGGAGGACCTTGGTTATATCGAGGTAAAATTAATGGTCTTTCGACCTCAGTGTAATAATTTGAACTAAGCTGAATTAAGTACGAGTAAGTGTCGTGGCCACTTTCATCTACGTTATTGATCAGCTTACATATTCGAGGTTTGAGAGTTTGAGACATGCACAAATGAGCGCACGTTAGTAGATACCTCAACTTTTGCGGCATTTTTACAGTTGTGGCAACTAAAAGCACTGCTGCTACAAAAAGAAAAGTACATGGGCGACAGCAAGCCATTGAGAACAGTCAACACGACCATTGGATGGCTGAGAAGATTAAGCCGCACTCTGCGAAGCTTCGTAGATAACAACTGGCAAAGAAGTTGGATCATACTTCTCTGGTTGACGGTCCTAACCTATCTCTTCATCTGGAAATTTCTTCAGTACCGGGAAAAAGCTGCATTTTCCGTCATGGGTTACTGCCTGTGCACTGCCAAAGGAGCTGCCGAGACTTTGAAGTTCAACATGGCTTTGATCCTTTTTCCTGTATCGAGAAAAACCCTTACGTGGCTTCGCTCCACTCGAGCCAGACTCTTCATCCCTTTCAATGACAGCATCAACTTCCATAAGGTACGAAATTGGCCTGTGAAGAGACAAAGTCTTAGGGTAACTTACATGTGGTGACTGGTGAGGATTCAGCTAAAAACATGACTTGCCTCGACACTGTTTTTCTCATCTTATTTTTCCTTAGCTTATGAAATACTTTAGAAAATGTTAGATAACTTCGGAAAATTTCAAACAGCTTCATAAGAGACATAAAGATGATGAGAATATGTCCTTATAGGATGGTTTTGCTCAACAAATGCTATATAATCTAAACATTTTTCTTTTTGTACCGATGAATGCGCAGATGATTGCATGCGCTATAGCAGCAGCGGTGATAGTTCATGCAGGAAGCCATTTAATATGTGATTTTCCACGCTTGCCGACCTCTCCTCCAGAGAAGTTTGCATTAATAGCATCATCCTTTGATAACAAGAAGCCGAGTTACTGGGATCTAATAAAAGGGTATGAAGGTGTTACCGGTATTACAATGGTGATCCTACTCGCAATAATCTTTACGTTGGCGACAAGGTTGGCAGGCTACAACGCATTTTGGTACTCTCATCATCTGATCGTATTTGTTCACGCCTTGCTAATCGCTCATGGATTCTTCGTGTTCCTCGTGAAGGATTGGACCCAAAAACGGTATGACCTGAAATCACTGATGAACAAATTAATTGAACAGTACAACGCCGATCATATACTGATTACTTTCCGTCTGTGTGATGTGATTTCAGACATGGATGTACCTTTGTGTTCCAATTCTCTTATATATTGTTGAACGCATTGTACGAACTTGGAGGTCAAAAATTCGCTCAGTTAAAACCATTAAGGTAAGTTTACTCTAGGCTGTCTGAGTTCAGTGGTACGGTAATATCTGAAATTTACACCAGTGTCGTGCTCTTCTCAGGTGTCGGAGCTACCAGGAGACGCCATCACCATTGTCATGACCAAACCACAAGGATTCAAGTACAAAAGCGGGCAGTACATCTTTTTACAGTGCCCGCCATCTCAAAGTTCGAATGGTAACTTTGAATCTTAATCATCCTATTTTTGGTTTACTTTTATTTCTGTAGGGTAATTACAGGGCCAATTAGTGGCCCGGCCCGACCCGACCCGACCCAGACCGTAGCTGCCTTCAGTCGGGTAATCTGCCAAAATGTGACATTTTGCTTCCAAATTTGAACGAATCCATATGACTTGCAGGCACCCTTTCTCCATTACCTCGGCACCAGGAGACAACTTCTTAAGTGTTCATTTTAATTGTAAAGGGGACTGGACAGGACATCTAAGGAAAAAATTCACGAGGGTAAAACACCGATATCCACCACTGGCCATTTCAGAGAAGATGATGGCATTCACCCGAGAAGGTAAATTCCGCCACTTTCGCATTTGCCTCCGTGAAGTTGAAATATTCTACTTAACCCGGACTTCTCCAATTCAGATTACCAAAATTACATGTTGACGGACCTTACGGAGCTCCAGCTCAGGACTATCGAAACTACGATGTTCTCCTCCTTGTGGGACTCGGAATTGGAGTAACGCCTTTCATTAGCATACTCAGAGATCTTCTAAATAACGCAAGTGCAGCAACAGTATGTTACTTACTTGACAGATATACTTAGATAATTACTCAGTTTTTAATATGATTTCCTGCTCATGTAATCTCGTTTCTGGTGCTTAGGACTCAACCACTGAATTAAGTACGTCGGCTGATAGTCTACCCAGTTTTGCCTCGACCAGTACACCAGAAAGACTTAACAGAAGGACAATGAAGGTTAAAAGCGTTTATTTCTACTGGGTCACTAAGAAGCCGGAGTCCTTTGAGTGGTTCAAAGGTCTCATGGAAGAAGTGGCGGACTCAGATCATAAGGTAAAGTATACAACACTACTGCACAAATTAGGTCATACGAAAGAATATGAGTTAGTTATATGTGTGATCATAAACATTTGGACCAACAACTCTATCTTTCGTATGGATATAGGATTTGATCGAGATGCACAACCATTTTACTAGTGTCTACGAAGAAAGGGATGCAAGATCAACATTGCTGACCTTGGTCCAAGCTCTAAATCACGCCAAGCGGTGTAGATATCTTGTCTGGCACTAAGGTACGACTTATAACCACCTTGTGTCATTTGGTATGACTTCTTCATATAATATCCGTTTTTCGATCATCTTCATCTGGAATCATTTGGCATAACACAAGCAAATTAGAAATTTAACATAAATCAACAGCTGCGTATCACACTTTTGACCAACTATGTCGTTTCAATGTAACATCGGTTTTCAACTAGGAAGGTGTAACAGTTGTTTCACCCTGAAATCTACAGGTAAAGACGCACTTCGGAAGACCAAAATGGAAAGAAGTATTTGAAAACATAGACAGGAAAAATTCAAACAGCACCATAGGTAAACTATTTTCGTGTCGTCTTCTTTGTTATCTTACATATTCTTCCAACCGCCATCATGTTTTAGTAAGAAATAATCCTTGACAATAAGTCAAACGACTCGGTACCACCCATGAATCTCATAAACATGTATTTAATCCATCACATCAGTAATCTACCCTCTAATTTGAACTAATCAGTCTTTCACTTGACAAGTGCTAAAAATAGGTTGACAACGTCTGAACCAATATCGATATTTGCAGGGGTTTTCTACTGTGGTCAGCCAAAGTTAGCAAAAGAGTTGAAGAGATTATCACACGAGATGACTCAGACGAGCCACACGACTGCAACACGTTTCGAGTTTCACAAAGAACTGTTCTAACTAAGTTTAACGGACAATCGACTCACACCAATTTAACTACTATTTATTCATTTTTTGTTACCAATTACCATTATTTTTTTGTCACATCCGTAATAATTACGATGTCGCCCCCAAGTAAATTAAAACTTGATCAGTGTATATGTATATACGATTGATTCCTCCGACATGTACATGAAGTGTAGCAAACGGTTGACAATAAAGGCAACAACCATTCGGACCACGACCTGTTATCATTGACCGTAACGCCGTATTACGCTTTCTTCATATGTGAAGTCATTTGTACACGCAACATATTTCTTAACTAACCACAACTTTGTATCATTTTCTTGGTATTAGGACCAATGGTGTATAGACGTGCCACTCTTACAATACATACATAGGGAGGCTATGAGTTGATCAGGTCGAAAAGCGTTCTAATTTGTAACGAAGTACTTCGTATTATTCTTCTATTCATTGTTGAATTACTAGACAGAGATGATTTGGACATAAAGTTATTGTAAGCACTTCTCATTCTCTATACAAGTTTAATTTGTTTTTCGTGCCATATAGTAGCATTACAAATCTTTTGCGGTTTATATTTAAAATCCTGCAAATGTAGTCGATACGATGACCAAGCCACCAACACGAAGAAAGTACAAGAAACTATTATGATCTTCTCACGTTAATCGTCGTGGAATATCAATGCAGGTATTATGATCTTCTGCTTTGATCGTCCAAAATCATCTAGTTAAAACCAATACATAAACCCCTCATCAATTATTTTTCTTGCACCAATCTAATACTCTTATACAGAGCAAACAATTAATTTAGGCCGAATCTCAAAATAAATGTCTGTCAAAGAACACGGGCCATGCCGCGAGGCCATTAGATGAATTCATGCCGAGAAAACAACACATCAGTAGACGTTAGTATTATTGAAGGTCGTCTGCTCGCTCTTGGGTCAGCGACTCCACAGTACACCCAATGTGGTTGGCGTAAACTTGATGTACTTCCTTAAACGGCAACGCAAACAATTTCAAGAAACGAGATTCAGTCATACAGACGACGGAATAGAAACTAGGACTCTTATTCAACAATCTTTTCGCTTTCAAAATCCGCAACACATCGTGCGTAGGTAGTATCCTCTTCTCCAGACTAAGAGTCAACAAGCAACAATGGGTAGCCAGGTAAGCAGGGTCGAGTCCCAACTCGTTCATTAGAAAACCCAACTTCTTCTTAATGGTGTCATCCGACAACGCGAAGCAATTCGCGTTTTTCATCATCAACATCTCAACATCACTTTGGGTCCACCCAAAGCTCTTAAACATCCGAATCCTCGGCTCGATTTCTTCCTCACTGAACGTACACGCCAAGTGAATCCCGTACATAAACGGAGGAGAGTCACGACTAATCCTCAACCTTTTATCGACCCTGGTCACGTTATCCTTAAAAGTTTCAGGCTTTCGACAAAACGTCAAGGGTCTCATAACCAAGTGCTTCCTAATCTCCTCAATGGAGATCCCATAACTACGCAACAAATCGATATTTGGCAATAAATTGTTAACAATACCAATAGCCCAAATTTTCAATTTAATGAGCACAGTAATAACATGAGCATTACAAATCAAAACTTCCCTTAAAATTCGAATTGCAGGAGCAATAGAAGAATCTAAACTCATGTTTAAAATGTAGGGATTTGCAGAAATAATATGAATAACATCATCACTAGAAAAGCCCTCATTTTTGAAGAATTCAAATTTGGGTTTTAGGGTTTTGTCAACATTAGAACCCAGCAATTTAGGGTTTGAAGATACAATTTTTCGAATTAGGGTTTCGTTGAAACCGTAATCTTTGAAGAAACAAACCGTTGAATTAGAATCGAAGCTGGTTTTTAGGTCATTTAATTTGAGATTTTGATTAGAAAGTTTGGAGGAAGTAGAGAAAGCTTGAAAATGAGAAAACCCCAAACAACTTACTGAGTTAATTTCCAATGAATTGGTAGAATTTGAGGTTGAATTAGAGGAAAAGTGAAGCGTAAGACCTCGAAATCCATGGAGAAATCGAAGGTTTTGGAAGCCATTGACTTACCACCGAATCTTTGCATTTTTGCTTCGTATCTGAGGTTGTGAGTCCTTCAAAAGCTCTTTCTTGTTTTTACTAGGGTTATGCCCGTTTTTATGAAATTTATGTAAAAAGCGTATGAATAATGAATTGGATTTGTTGTATTACGGTATCTCTAATGGTTTATTTTAGGGGACTTGCTTGCAAATTAATAGAATTATCAAGCTATAATGTGACCATTGGAGAGAAAAAAATTGCTTGTACCTTGAAAATAAAATAAAAAAATTAAATAAATTGAATAATGAAAATTTTAGTAAAATTATGAGTATTATTCTACATACGGGCCCTTTTAAGCTACAAATGATGTAGCTTACCATTGGAATAATTTGTAGCCGAAAAACAAAGTAGCTTGACAAGGTGAGGTGGAATGCTCTTATGGGTTTAACTAGTTCAAAACCCGTGCAAAGTTGCACGGGCATGTAAAATAATATTTGAAAATACAATGCTGATAAATGGTGAAAGGTCTTATAATTAAACTTATTATAGGACATAAACAATGGTGATAAATGGTAAACTTATTCCCTACACGTAGCCATGGCATCCTGATAGTACTGTATCATGTATCTTACGCCACCAGTGAATGATGAAGGGAGAACTATGTGTCTTCCTTTACCAGAAGGTTCTGTGTTACCATGAATTATTGAATCATTCAAGCAACGAAATATATGATCAAATGTGTATATATGTATTATTGAAAACCAATGAAAACAACGAAATATATGACAAATAATCATAAGTACTATAAAAATTTAAAACCTTACCGAAAAAGTTAAGATAAAAAGAAAACATTCAACAAAAAGATGGTACTCCCTCTCATTTGATATAGTCGTATGCCCGTGCAAATTGCACTGGCATGTTCTTTATAAAATTTAGTAGCAACATACGAATAATGAATTTGTTGTATAATAAGTTTAATAAAAGCGCCTTTTAAAAAAATCAAATGTGTATACGTATAATTAAAAACACTTAAAATAACAAAATTATATACAAACAACCATAGAAAATAGAAAAATTCAAACCGTTATAGGAAAGTTAAGATAAAAGGAAATAATACAACAATAAGATGGTAAACGTATTATAATTTCTCAAAGACTTCCTTATAAATTACGTTATTTGTTCTATATAAGACCTATTTTTTACTATCGCAAATTATAATTTTCAAATCCTTTTTAGTTGTTATTCTTGAAGTAGGGACAATTGATAATAAATGAGCTTTAAAATGAGTTTATAAATGACGTTATTTAAAGCGACCAGAATGAATTATTGTTATCAAAAGCTCCTAAAAAAGGAAATTATATGACAATAAATAATTTTATACCCATGCAAATAACAATTTTATGCCCATACAAATAACAATTTTATGCCCGTGCAAATTAACATTATTATATGACAAATAACAATTTTATGCCCATACAAATAACAATTTTATGCCTTTGCAAATTAACATTATTATATAACAAACTACAATTTATACCCGTGCAATTCATCATTATTATATGAAAATTAACAATTTTATGCCCGCACAAATAACAATATTATACCCCTGCAAATTTTATTTATTATATGACAAATAACAATTTTATGTCCGTGCAAATTGCAAAAACAAAAAAAATTATTTTTTGAACGTATAATTTTATGCTCGTTCAAATTATCATTTATTATATGACAGATAACAATTTTATGTCCGTGCAAATTATCATTTATTATATGACAGTTAACAATTTTATTTTTTGAGTGTTTTTATTTTGGATATAATGTAATATATTATAGAATATTTAGTGGTAGGGCCACATGAAAAATGCAGAATCAACCACAGGGTGACACGTGTCCCTGTGATTGTTGCATTATATGTATGATGATTTTTTCCTGTTATTATTTATTATTTAGTTTTGTCATTTTAATTTAATTTTGAAATTATCATTAGCAATATAATTTATATTTGTACATAATTATTCAAAAAATTATTTAATTTTAAATCTTAAGTTATGTTGGAATTTTATAAAATATGAAATGTAAGTGTATTTACGGCACAAAATAATTACGTTGGTTAATCCTATAATGATTTGCCTTCAAATATATCAAGTTTTTTTAGGTAAAAATCACAAATTTGGTCAAGTTTTTAAGTTACTCTTATATTTTATTGGGATTTTTCGTTTATGTCGTCTATTCGACGATTTTTTGTCGAAAGTTTGAAATTTTTTCGGTGATACTTATTCTCATATTCTAGCCAAGTAAATTGAAACTCGGCAAGTGTATATGTAAATACGATTGATTCTTCCGACATGTATATGAAATTCTTCGAAATCATTGGGGTATTATTTAAATGTGAAGTCTTTGGGCACACAAAATATTTCTTAACTAACCACCAATTGGTGTCATTTTCTTGGTGTTTGACTTGATATTAGGACCACTACTGTGAATTGATGTGCCAGTCATACAAACATAGGGGGGCTACGAGTTGATCAGGTCGAAAAAAGTTCTAATTGGTCAGGAATTACGGACTTATTATTTTTTATCGTTGAATTAATGAACAGAAGAGATCTCGGATGAGATGATTGGCTGTAAGGTAATCGTAAGGCTTCTCTTACGTATACATCTTTAGTCTGTTAAATGCGTGAACTTTGAATTTTTATAATAGAATGTTTTTTCAGGCCTCAAAGTTGTATTCTGAAACATTCCGAATTTTTTTATGATGTTCTGTTTTTAGTCGTGAGTACGACTGGTTAACTGTCTCGGTTTGGTGGTATATCATGTTTGTGCAGGATCTAACATGAGACTAAGACCATCCATGCCGTGTTCCAGTGTCTGAACATTAGTTTATGAACATCACTTTTAACATAAAGTTTTAGCAGCATCAAATACTTCAAAAAAATAACATTTCAATCAAGAAACTTATCACATTTACGCGTGTAAAATGAGTTATGTGGAGGCCTTATTGTCTAAAGTCCAGCCCACTACAAATTACTTGTCAAAGCAAGAAATTGATCCAGAAATTGGCCCATATACTAATTTAGCCCACTTAGCTTAAGTGAACAAAAACAAAGTGTAAAATGAGTGAGCTGGAGTGTTTGTCGTACTAAGTAAGTTTAGGACAATCTTCTTAGGGTTTACACACATATATATATCTCTCTCCTTGTACACTGCTATGTTCAAGCTTTTGAAGGTGAATGAAAATTAACAGAAACCCTTTAACCATTGAAGGTGAAATCTAAACCTATCTTTGTGTTTGATTTATTTGTGTGTTTGTGTTATCATGAGTCAAGGTTATCAATTTCTACATGGTATCAGAGCCTTGTGCTCTTGATAACCGTTGAAGCCTCTTATCTTTGTTGTGTTCTTCGTCTTCTTGTTAAAGGTTGCATCTTTATTGTTGTATCCTCTGTTTTTCGTGTGTTATAGCCATGGCTGGAGCTGATAGTACTGTGACTACCATTAACACCACTGACCCACTGTACTTCAACCCCTCAGAGGGTATGCAAACTCTGAAACTTACATCTGAACTTCTTGGAATCGAAAATTATGGTCCATGGAGGAGACAGATGGAGTTGGCTTTGTCAGCAAAAAGGAAGCTTGGGTTTGTCACAGGGACAGTAAAGAGGGATGAGAAGGATGTGGTCAAACAAGAGGCTTGGGACACATCAAACAACTTGGTGATTACATGGATTTTACAGAATTTGAGTGAAAGAATTAAGTCCATTGTGATGTACACTCGCACTGCCAAAGAAATCTGGGAAATCTTGGAGAGAAGATATGTTGTGGCCAATGGTGCTAAGAAATTTCAGTTGAACAAGCAATGCTATGAGATTGAACAGAATGGAAAGAGTGTGGAGGAGTATTACACACAACTTCAAATGGTCTGGGATGAGTTGAACAATATAAGCACTCTACCTAGTCTCACGCAGAAAACAGATGAGATGGAAACCTATCTCAAGGCCTTGGATCAGCAAACTGAAGAAAGGCATCTGTTTCAATTTCTCAATGGTCTGGATAAGACTACTCAATCATGAGGAGCAACATACTGATGATGACACCCTTACCTTCTGTGGAATCTGCTGTTTCCATGTTTCTTCAAGAAGAAACACAAAAGTACAACACAAATGCTGGGAAAACCTCTGATATGTCTGCTTTCATGATCAAAGGAGGCAATGAGAATGAAGTCTGCAAACATTGTGGAAGGAGAAACCATAAGTCTGAGCTATGTTGGGAAGTGATTGGATACCCTAGTGGTCATCCAAAGAACAAGAGGCCTGTGTCAGGTGGTAATTTTAAGACTCAGAACTCTTTCAAACCTGCTTACAACAACAACAGGTATGTGAGGTCTGGGGATACTCAAGGGAGCACTTCTTCAAATCACTACAATCAGAAATCTAAAGCTGGTCAAGGATCCAAAGCACCAAGAAAGCAGGCAGCCAATGCAAAAACTGACTTGGCAACGGCCATTGATGCAGCAACTCAACAATTGGAGCAACTTTTGAAGCTTGTTCCTGGAAATGGTGGAAATGTTACAAAGACTGAAGGAGACACAGATGAAGAAATAATAGACTGCAATTTCGCAGGTATTGCATCTAACCAAAGAAATTTTGCAACTAAACATCAATGGGTGATAGATTCTGGGGCCTCAGATCACATGGTGGCTGATAAGTCTTTGTACAAGGGCCCATATTCCCGGCGCCTTGCGAGAACCTTGATTTATACGACGAAAATGGAAAGCTTGTAAGGCCTTCTTCCTCACAGAACATTACAGATATTGATTATAACATCTGAAGAGTTTGTCATGTTTCAGTAGATTTTTGGTGATATTTTGTTTTTCAGTTAGTTTAGTTTCCTTGTGTATTTTTATTTATTATTTTGATTAAATTTAGGATTTTGTGTTTCAAATATGTGTAAATAACTCTAAACATAATTGAAAAAATGGATTTACACCATTACAAATTTTGATTAGCACTCTTTAAATTTCAATTTATTGTTTGCACTTTGATTTTAAAAGTGAAGATCAATTAACCCTTGTTAAAAATTTACTCGTACTAAGTAGTTTTTTTTTTTTTTTTTTTTGGTTTTTTTTTTTGAAAAGTGTTCATAGAGCACGTAACTTATCATTAACATAAATTAATATAGATTAAGGTTCTATTTTATACAAATTAAGGTTTATGCCAAATTTATAGATTAAAGTTTTATTTTAAATAAATTATTATTATTGTATAGGACTCTCTTATACCATAGGACAATTGGAAAGAGGTTAAAATTTTATGGTGAGACCGCCTCACACACTATGACATCTTTACTTTTTTTTTTTTTTTTTTATCATAATTATAGCACACTCTCAACCACACATTGTAACCTCATCTTAACTTTATACAGCCTAAAGTCTTAAACTATTCATTACCATTATGTATTACGACCATCATTTTAATCATACGACATTCATTAACAAAGTAGTGACATTTGTTGTCACTCTACCGCTAAACTTGTCGAAAAACGACGATCTCATCCCGCGATCTCTTCATTTAATTACTCGCTCCCCAATCATATTCATATTTATATGGTGATCAGTGGCGAAAGCATTAATGGTTTTAATGTTATGACTGATGGAGTTTGATGGTGAGTACGAATATATGGTGATAGCGGCGATGTGCGCAAATTGAGATGTGTTTGTTGTTTTAGAGTTTGTCGTAACTCACAAGGATTGGTTTTTGACATATATTTTGTTCAATAAATTGTCATTACATTTGATAGAAAATATACGCGCATTAAAACAACACCTGCTACTTGACCAATGGTCCAAGGGTTAATATGCCTAATGGGGGAGTGGCTAAAGCCACACATAAAGGAGATGTTGTGCTGTCACATAACATTGTGCTTAAAAATGCCTTGTTCATTCCTGATTTCAGACAAAACCTTTTGTCTGTACAAAGGCTGATAAGAGACAGTGGATATAAGGTGGTGTTCAATGATGAGTCTTGTTATGTGCAGGAATGTAGAGGAAGAGAAGTGAAGTGCATTGGAGAAGCAAGAAATGGGTTGTACTACTTAAGGAAGGATAATGAAAATCTTGATTTTGCTCAGGAAAATGATGTAGGTGTAACTACTGCTACTATTGATCTGAATGAAAATGATCTTTCTGATTATGATTCTGGTATTGCTTCTTCAATTAATCATGTATCTTCTTTCAATTTGTGGCATAATAGACTTGGTCACACACCTTTGCATGTGTTGAAAAATATTGATGACTTGAAAATAAGAAATGAGAAAGGAAATTAGATCTGCATCACCTGTCCCATGGCAAAATTGACTAAAACTCCTTACCCATTGAGCATGTTTGAAACCAAAGGTCCTTTTGAGTTGATCCATATAGATATATGGGGTCTTTATAGGGTGGCATACAAGGGAAAATACAGATTTTTCCTTACCATTGTTGATGACTACTCTAGAGGAACTTGGGTGTACCTGTTAGTACACAAATCAGAAGCTTATATTAACATCAAAAACTTCTGTGAATATGCCAAAACTCAGTTTGGAAAACAGGTAAAAATTATAAGATCTGACAATGCTTGGGAGTTTGATGATAGGCATTGTAGTGCTTACTTTCATGAAAATGGTATTGTTCATCAAACAAGTCTTGTTGACAGACCTCAACAGAATGGGAGAGTTGAAAGAAAACATAGACACTTGCTTGAAATGAGTAGGTCTTTGAGATTTCAAGCTGGTTTGCCTCTTGGATATTGGGGAGATTGTGTTAAATGTGCTGCATATGTTATAAACATGATTCCTAGCCCTGTCATCAAAGGCAAGACTCCATATGAATGCCTATATGGGGTCAAACCTGATTATGCTCATCTTAAAGCTTTTGGATGTCTAGGGATGGTGTACAATCCTGATAGAACCAGGGACAAACTTCAGCCAAGGGGTCTACCTTGCATATTTCTGGGATATCCTGTGAATCAGAAAGGATATGTGGTGCAAGACCTGATCAGTAAGAAGAGGATTGTGTCCAGGGATGTTAAGTTCTTTGAGTCTGTTTTTCCTTTATCTACCCATTCACAGGGCAAATACCTGACTCTTGTACCAGTGAGTCTCAATCAGCCTGCAGAGCAAGATGTGACAGGAGTGATGGAAGACAATATCTATGATGTAACACAGACAACTGAAGCTGTGCAAACTGAGCATCAGCAGGTGGAGAATGATGTTACTCATGACACAGATGCTGAAAACATGAATCAGCAAGCTGTTGATGCTGAAAATAATGTCAGGAGACCAGCAAGAGAAAGGAGGGCACCAACTTGGATGGATGACTATGTAACAGACACAAGAAGAAGGAGGCAGACAACACATCCAGGAGAAATACATAGAGTAACAGACACAAATGTGAATGTGTCATTTGTAAATATGGTTCAGAATGTGGGAATGATGATGGAGCCTTACTTCTTCAAAGATGCTGTCAAAGAGCAAGTATGGGTGGATGCAATGAACAAGGAGTTAGATGCTCTTGAACAAAATGAAACATGGGATCTAACTCCACTGCCTTCACACAGGAAAGCTATAGGTTGTAGATGGTTGTATAAAGTGAAGTACAAACCAGATGGGACTGTAGAAAGATTTAAAGCAAGATTGGTCATCCAAGGATGTAGACAAAGAGAAGGCTTGGATTACACTGAAACTTTTGCTCCTGTAGCAAAAATGACCACTGTGAGATCTTTGTTAGCTGTGGTTGCTATGAATGATTGGCAACTTTATCAAATGGATGTGACTAATGCGTTTTTACATGGAGATCTTAATGAAGAAGTTTACATGACTCTACCCTATGGCTACTCCAAGATAGGAGACAGAATCCAGAAATCTGATGTTCCTCCTGAGAAATACAAGGGTTCTATGGTGTGCAAACTAAAGAAGGCCTTGTATGGTTTAAAACAGGCTCCCAGACAATGGTTTGCCAAGCTCTCTCATGCTCTGCTCACCACAGGTTTTGTCAAATCTCAAGCTGATCATTCTTTATTTGTGAAGAGTTAGGGGGAGAAGATAACAGTAGTGCTCATTTATGTGGATGACATGGTCATCACTGGAAATGATGAGACTGAAATACAAAATTTGAAGGAAACTCTGAAGCAACAATTTCACATGAAGGATCTTGGGTTGCTGACATACTTCTTGGGCATTGAAATAGCTAAGACAGATCAAGGTCTGTTTATGTCTCAGAGAAAGTACACACATGATCTTCTGCAAGAGTTTGACATCAACAAAGAAAGAGCTTTACGGGTACCTTTAGATGCTCACACAAAATTGGAGCCCAAATAAGGCACTCCTCTTCTCAATCCTAAAGTATACAGAAGACTTGTGGGTAAGCTGATATACTTGACCATAACCAGGCCTGACATTTCTTTCTCTGTCCAACTGTTGAGTCAGTTTATGCAATCTCCTACCTCTGATCACTTACAAACTGCAAGGAGAGTCTTAAGGTACTTGAAGTCAGCACCTGCACAAGGAATCCTTCTTGCTAAGTCTTCTTCTGTCAGACTCAGTGCCTACTGTGACTCAGATTGGGCATCTTGTCCCTATACTAGGAGGTCCACTACTGGATTTTGCATCCTCTTGGGTCAGTCTCCCATCTCTTGGAAATCTAAGAAACAAAGTGTAGTTGCAAGGTCATCAGGTCATCAGCTGAAGCTGAATATCGAGCCATGGCCTTGACAGTGTGTGAAGTGACTTGGTTAAGATCTCTTCTTAAAGATCTTGGACTGAAGCATCTACCAAGTGTTACACTTCATTGTGATAATCAAGCTGCTCTCTCCATTGCTGCCAACCCTGTCTACCATGAGCGTACCAAGCACATCGAGGTCGATTGTCATTATATTCGCGAGAAAATGGCTCAAGGAGAAGTCACACCTGTGTATGTTCCTGGGTGTCGACAGTTAGCAGACGTCTTCACTAAGCCTCTTGTGGAACCCGGGATCGGACCCAACTCGGCGTCTTGCTTAAGGGCGGATTTTAAAGTTAAAAAAGATTAAGTTGGAAAAACCTTTAAGAACTGTTATGGAGTCGCCACCTATTTATCGCGGAAAATAGGAACCTGCTACCATGTTCTAAGTTAAAAACATGTCCTAGATTTTGGAGCACGCCGACACCCCTAGATCTAAGGCTTGTGAAACCAGATTGGATTCAAGTGAGGGTACTTTAGAAAAAGAGTTATACAAATAATGATTTATGAAAACCTTTTAGAAAAGCCTATGTAAAAATAGCCTCTACTGACCTAGAACAATCCTTGTAAGATGATATTTGAGCTAATGTTATCGCCTACGCATTACAAGTGCGATAAAGGATGTAAAAGAATGCAGATCTGAGATGCAAAAGATTGATTAAAACCCTCAGTTTAGCATGTTTAACTTGTTAACGAAAACGGTTCAGTTAAAGGTCGAATTCATTGTTTAAGTTGATTTTAATGCAAGACAGAAAGGGTGCAAGATGCATACAATTAAAATAAAGTTCAATTGTCCATTGGTTTATTTTAAAAGGTCGGTTGCTTATGCGACTTTGGCGTGTCATCGGATATGGAGTGTACCCGAAGTAATAAGAACACTTGGAAGGCAAGCGCGCTCGGGTGCCAAAGCCGAGGGGGGCGCTAGAGTGTAGTCCCCTTTGTTAGTCCATAGAAAATAAGAAAAAGCTTTGATCCAAGTGGATCGGCACTACCTTGTCCCGATGCTTGGATCTGGGCAGCTTCGCTTGAACTAGAAAGGAGGATGAATTCAACACGGGATGGTGGGTTGAACTCAAGGATTTGAGTGCGTGTGGCTTTTGTGAGAGAGGATTTGTGTATTGTGAATTGGGTGTGAAATTGTGATCTGTAAGTCTGTTTTAAGGTCGAGGTATAGAGCTGTATATATACTAAAAACCTCGGAGAAACTAGGAAATCGGGGGGATAAAAGCAGTAGGAAACCGCATAGCCTTATGCGGTTGCTGGGCAAACCGCATAGGCTTATGCGGTTGCCACTAAACCGCATAAGGTCATGCGGTTTGTGGGTGTGGTTTTAAAAGGTCGCTTTCGAGTTTAGGTTGCATAAAATCTTTGAAAGATACAAAGATAATTTCGTGCGTGTGTGCCAAGAAAAGAGTGAGATATTTCGAGATATTTTATGATGTGCAGGGCCTTGGAGTGCGGGCCAAAGGCTTGGGTTTGGGCTCGGTTTTGGGCCCGAGACCCGGAAAAATGAAAAGGGGTGTATTTGCATGGATTTGTGAAATAAGCTAAGACGTGAGGTTGTATTTTGTGTAAGAGGATGCTAAATAGCGGTTTTAGCTACCGGGCCTAAATTTAGGAATTTAGGAATCTTGAATCGCACCTTGTTAATGTAAAAGGGCGATTGTAGTGCAAATGCGAAGCTCATGCCAAATGAAGCAGGACGAGGACCAAGCTAGACTCCAAATGGACAAAATGAACGTTATTTAAATGCGATGTGATGCGACCTAAATCATTTTAACATTTCAAAACGACCCAAAATGAATTCGACATTAGTTAGAACCGTTTAAGTCAGCGTTAAACATGCGTAATAAAAGTCCGGGTTACACCACAGGGTTTTTGTTGGGAGAATGCGGATATGGGTATCCACAGAGCCCCGCTTGATCGAGCTCGGACTAGAGCGCTAGACAAACTCCACGACCATATCCGGACCATTACAGTCTCGATATGATCAGCGGAACGAAGCATGCGTCCATGGGTAAGACAAGGACTTCGAACCGGGCTAAACGGGGCGGGACGTGCGCATTTTAAGGACTTGGCGGTCCGTGCATATTATAAGGGCCTGCCGGCCTGCAGAGTGCCTTCGTCGTGCTTGTTGCTAATGCCTTTCTTTGATGTTGATGTCGCCGTCTTGTATATGTTGGGTATCGTATAGTCTTCTTTGCCAGAAGCGTCTTCGTATGGTCTCGTGAAAGAGCGCATGTCTTTGCAATGCGTGAAATTTGAAGTGCAAGGGTGTGAGTGTATCTGGCCGGATGTATGACCTCGTGAAGAGTGCATTCGTAGGATGTATGGTCTTGTAGGAGTGCATTTGTAAAGGTTGTAATGCTTATGCAGGTGTTTTTGTGCCATAGGTTCATGCTTGGATGTGCTTTGTAGGGCGCCAGTGCTTAAACTCGCCGAGGAGCGTTTTATGCTTGTAGTTAAATGCTTGTTGTAGAGTGCTTGTTGTAGAGTACTTATGCTTGGGCTCGCCGAGGAGCGTGGGTGTAGTTGTAGTTGTTATTGCATACGATCATCTTCCGTTGAGGAAGAAAAATGACGTGTTTGCTCGTGAAGAGCGTTCGTGCTTCTGCTTCTGTACCGTACATTAAATGCTTAATATACGCGTATGGCGGGTTGTAAGTGATGCCTTGACCCAAGCACGGGACGTACTTGGAGTTGTATAGGAGCTAGGATGAGTTAGAAATTGAAAAGTAGGCGTAAAACGAGAAAAAACCGAGAAAAGCCAAGGGCTGAAACCGCATAAGCCTATGCGGTTCAGGGGACAAACCGCATAAGCTTATGCGGTTTCCCCTGTTGGCTGCTGGGGGCTATATAAGCACGAGCAAACCGTGAGCATGCCACATTCATCATTTACGGTTTTGACTCAAAAAGCGCCATTTTCCGATTTCTCAACCGTTTTTGCTCATTTTCGTTGCGTTGTCTTGCTATGGAACGAGGTATTGCTCCATTTTAACTTGCTTTTACGTTATTTGTTGTTGTAATTAGCTAGTTTTGCCTTGAAATGTTGAAAAGACGGGTTTTGAATGAAAACCCGAGTTTTGCTTGAAATTTGCCGTTTGAATGCTTGAAATTGACGTCATTGTGTTGCATTATGCCATGCGAACGTGTATGTGTGAATTGATTGTGATTTAGACCGTCTTTGTGTGAAAAACGTCCAAATTAGGTTTCGGGCCCGAAAACGAACCCGGATTTTCCGACCCGGAATTTCAATTAAACTTCGGTGTAGGATGCCCATAGCGAGTATAGCATGCCTATAGCGTTAGTTTTGCGAAAAATTCGAGTTAGGGCCTTCAAATCGCCGTCTTAAGTCGTAATTATACGGAGTAATTAAGGCGAATTAGGGGTTTTTGATCGGGATGACCAAAACGCAATTGCTTGTAATGGGTTGTTGTTGGGGACTATTATGGCGCGTAGAAACCATAAAGTTGTGATTTTGAAGTGTAGAGAACGGTTTTCGGCTTAATTGTGAATTAGGCCTAAAATGCTCTGTGAGGCGTATAGTGTAATGTGTCAAAGGATGTATATGTATTATGTGTGTATTATTTGTGTGTATTTGTGTATAAGTATGCCAAGTTTGTATGCTTGCGTGTATTATAGCTGTATGTATTGGTTATGTTTGGTTGCAGGGGAGAGTTCTAGTCGTGTTACGAGGTCGAAATCCCGTAGGAGTGCTAGCTCGAGGACCGAGGGAGCCTCTAGCTCGAGTGGTTTGAGGCGTACACGTAGTGAGAGGGAAGCCGATCCTCGTGATTTGTCCACGAGACGTGGGCAGTCACGAGGTAGGGGTCGTGGGAGGCATGTCCCTGTGCCTGATCCTGAGGAGGAGGAGGCGGATGCGTTCGCTCAGGAGTTTGTGGACGAGCTGGAGGCTGAGATGGATGTTCTTGAGGAGGTCGAGGAGGTTGCGCCTAGAGCGAGTAGCTCTAGGCCGCGAAAATCACGTGCGGTCAGGGCGTTCGCTAAGGGCTGGGATGGTCATAATCTTCTACTTGCCCCGGAGAGACACGTTTCCTATCGAGCGACGATGGGTTGGCAGAAAGGTCCGATGAGGACTTTCTCGGGCGTGTCGTCCGTAATGTGTGTTTTTGAGGAGAAGCTTGCGCCGGGAGCGCAGCTTAGGTGTCGCGTAGTGCTTTTGGCCCGTTAATTCGGCCATTAGAGAGATTGCAAGGAAGAAGCAGGCGGCTAACCTGATGTTGATCAGGGCCTTCCTAGACAGGTATTGGGACACCACGACGACGTTCCATATGCCCGGTTTTGAGGCCGGCATTACCTTGTCTGAGTATGCGGTCATAACGGGGCTGCCGTTCGGAGATCGTGACATGAGCTTTGAGTTTGCGCCGTCCGTTGTGGACGAGGTTGTGACTGATGCGATCGGCGGTGGTTTGGAGGTGATTTGCGAGGGTGCTCCACCCTATACTTTCAAGACGAGTTATGTCTTGGAGTACTTTGAGGGGAAGACCGAGTATGGCCCCTCGGAGTAGAGTGACGAGCAGAATGCTCGTATGTGGCTGTGGTGGTTCGTCAGCGCCGTGTACTTCGGCGATAAGGGCGAGCGGGCGTCGACGTCGGTCCTTATGCATCTCCTGGACTGGAATGCAATTGGGACGTTCGACTGGGTGACGCCGTCCTTGGGTTTGTGCATTCGTTTCTGCATGGATGCCGTGAGACCGCGGGTCATGGATCGAGGGTCGAGACTGTCCTTAGTCTCGCCTGGGTTCTTGATGGAGGTACGTGTTGATTTTGTTTTTGTCTCGGGTGCATTGTTGTTCATTTTTGTTGTCTTTGTCTTTATGACGTATTTTTGTTTCTTGTGTGCGCAGTCGTGGATTCTTAGCCACTTCCCTTTTCTGCTCCCCCCGCATGCTGTGAGGATCGTGAGGGAGTACCCACAGACGCATTGGGTACGTGTAACCGCAACATGAATCGGTCGTATGACGAGGTTCGGGTGCTTCTGAACCAGATGCAGTTTGATCAGGTTTGTGCTTGAACCATTTTAAATAGAGTGTATTTAAAATGATTGTATTGGTATTTATGAGTGTTTGTCTTGTCTTTGTGTTTGTAGTTCGTGCCGTTCCCGTGGGGCCAGTACAGGGATATTCCTGAGGGCATTGGAGCTAGGTTTGCAGTGCGAGAGACCCAGCGCTTGTACTGGCGCCAGGGCTTTTGGTACCTTGGAGAGCGCTTGGCCTTTCAGGCAGGGTGGCCAATTCCGGTGGTGCCTAGGGACCCGCCAAGGGTCCTATTCGAGCGAGGGGTTTCCGCTCAGGATCGGGTGGCGTTGTACGGGGAAGGAGAGTCGGTGAGTCTTCTCTGTCCTGGGGAGGACTACAGCCACTTTGCGGAGTCTCGGCTTGCTTGTGGGCCGATTGAGGTATGTTTGATGCTGTTGAGGGTGCGTAAGGTAATTTTTGCGAAAAATTTCCCTGACGTGTGCGTTTTGTACTTGTTTTGTAGGAATTTGATCCGGAGATGGCGGAGCAGCCTGGCGACTTCCCTACCACCGTTGAGTACGACGAGTCTGGTGTGCGTCGTACTTTCACTTTGCCGTCAGATTTCTGCAGGTGACCACCGACGCGGCATGGACAAATGACTGGCAGGCGGTGAAGAAGGTATGTTCTTGTCTTGTATATGTGAGTGAGCCCCCAGTTTGATCGAGGTATGAAACATGGTGATGATCAATCAAGAGAGTTGCATGTTTTTGTATTACCGCCTGGAGTTTGGCTTAATTTGAGTGAAATTAAGGCAAAATGGAAGATGAGCCAGATTAATTTGAAATTTCCCCACAAGGTTGACTTGATTTGGGTGAAATTAAGTCAAAATGGAGAATCTTTGGGTCTTGTTTTGGAATTTTCCCTAAGTTTGACTTAATTTGTGTGAAATTAAGGCAAAATGGAGAAAATCAGAACGCGCTTTTGTGTTTGTAGGTGGCGAAGGGGGTGCATAAGAAGTTGTGGAGGGTGGCCAACCCGGAGGATGGCCTGGCCGAAAGCAGTCGCTTGAATGGTCGTGAGCCGGGCTGAGACGGCTCAGATTCGGCGTGAGTTTGACGAGTATCGTCGTCGTCATCCCGAGTGACTTTGTGTAATAAAGATTGTATGAACCTTTATGTACATGCCGTTGCAGCTTGAACTTTGGACTTGTTGCAGTAGCTTGAACTTGATTGTCATCGATAAACCTGTTTGGTAGTCTTGTTTGAAAAATGATATGATTCCCGAGTGGGATACATTTGATGTTTTGTTTTAGATTGTGAAAACGTTCTTGTGAAAAGTTCATTTTAGATGCGAAATGAGCTTGCATGAATGTCGAAAATGTTTGTGTTTTGACTCGTGGTATGAATCGTATTTGCTAAAGTGAAGCGTAATGATGGTGTCGTAGCTCAAAGTAGGTTGTAGTGTTTTAGAAAAGACGAAATTAGGAAAATTTGAGGAAAACCAACCCCTGAAACCGCATAGGCTTATGCGGTTGCAGAAGGAAAACCGTGATAGGCTTATGCGGTTTGGGGTCAACCGCATAGAGCCATGCGGTTTCTTGGCTTAAGCTTGTATTTGTATTTCCATATTTCGGATATTGTTTTCCTATATAAGGAGAGGGGGTGCGTGCCATAATCTTCATTCACAATCACTTCTCTTCTTTGCTTTTGCTTTAGGTTTTTGCTCTCATAAATATATTAGGTATATTTATAAAAGTTTTTGTGTTCTAAAAAAATGGTTGAGCATTTTGATGCTCTTTTGAAGAGATGGACTTCCTCATTAAGTCCGGGGATGAAGAAGGCGGTGTATGATGATGGTGCGGGTGTTTTTATTGGCTTTCGTTAAATGAAAGTTGATTTAGACTTCCTTGACTCGTGTTTGGATTATTGGGATCCTAATTTGCATGTGTTTAGGTTTCCCGGGGGGGAGGTGTGTCCTTTGATGGAGGAGTTTGCGGCCATTGCGGGGTGGTCGAAACGGACGACTCACTGTGGTCGTGAGGAGCCGAGCTTTGTTATAGCGGGATGTTGCGAAACTTCCTTGGGATGACAGATGCTCATCTTTGCCGCAGTTTGTTTGAGGAAGGCGGGGTGAATATGCTTCATTGTGTCAACGCGTTATATGAATAGAATCGACACTAGTATTTCTGACCGCCGAGGCGGAGGGCCCTTGCTTTTGTTTGGTTCATCGCTATGCTTTGCAGGGTCCATGCCAGATGGTGTGTTCGGGAACGCGAGGTATGCTCGTGTTGTCGAAGAGATGGAGCGAGGACATGATCCTTCTGCGTTGATCCTAGCGGAGACCATACTGGGCTTAGACGACCGTTGTGCTAATCGTCTGAGCTCGTACAGGGGTTGCGCTAGGATTCTCAACGTTTGGCTCATGGAGAGGTTGAGCGTGTATAAGGCTCTTCCCCTTGGTGGTGCCTTCAAGGCTGCAGGGACGACGTCTCGGAAGATGGATTGGGCTAACCCTCGGGAGCGTTCACTCAACTACTACCGGGGGTTTGTGAGGGAGAGCAGCATTCGTTGGTATGTTTCGTGGTGGGGTATTACGGAGGTAACGGCACCGTCGGTAGCGAACGCGGCTCGCGGGTTGATGTTGTGCGGGTTTGAACGGGGTGTATGGATTCATCCTCTTCGCTTGAAGAGGCAAATCGGGCTTGCGCAGACTATTCCGGATCAGGATACGCAGGTTGGAGGGGTTGTTGTCCTAAACAACCAGATGATTGATGCTTGGATCCGAGGGTGGTCGGATCGTGTTACTTGGGTTGTGCCGGAGCATATAGAGTCTACTCGTGTCACGGATTTCTATCCGCGTTGGTGTCATTCCAAGGATTCTCGTGAACGGGAGAATCAGAGGAGGAGAGAGAAGAATGGGCCAAAGCCCTCCTTGTTGCATGAAGTAGTGCGTGACAGGAGGGATTATGGTGATCTCTGTGTTGTTGATGCAGGTGCTTCTACTTTGAGACCGGTCTGCGAGAGACTTGGACCGAAAGTGATCATAAAGATCGCCAGGCCAAGGATCGAGGAGCCCCAATCGGCAGGATGAGGATCCGTCGAGCCCTGTGTTTTGAGAGGTCTACTCCCATTCTTAGCTCGAAGATTGTGGCGGATCGACCTCGTGAGGATGAAGAGGCTAGTCCCAAACGACGGAAAACGTCCTAGTAGTTTGTTTTTGTTTTGCTTTAGAAAATTTCTTTATTCAAACGCATGTTTTTAAATTCGAATAAAGGGTTAAGGAGGCTTGTTCCTAACTCATCTCTGAGCTTTGAAGAATTCTAAATAAAGTAATAAAATAGAATTTATTTGCTTTTGCCTTGTCTCGTTGCTTTCTTTGTTTTGTTTTGAAATGTTCTCGACCTTTTTAAGCTTCGAACACTTGTATTTTGTCTCAAATCCTCGACCTTTTTAAGCTTTGGACTTGTGCGTTTTGAATTGTTTTGTCTTAAATCCTCGACCTTTTTAAGCTTCGGACTCAGATTCTTGTTTTTGTGTTGACTGTACTCTTGACCTTTTTAAGCTTCGAGCGTGTCATTTTGTGAGTGCAAAACCCTCGACCTTTTTAAGCTTCGGGTGTGGGTGCTAAGAAGGTTGATTCTTGCGCTTTGATAAAGGCTGCCTCGATTCTGCGTTTTGAATACAGAATCAAACCGGCGTAGTTCGTGTGATTCGGTTGTGCTTTTTGCAAAGCTGCCTACGTATCCACAGTGCGTGGAATCAAACCGAGCGTAGTTCACTCATGCGAGAGCGAGTTTTGTCCTTTTTGTGAAGTACATTGCAAATTTGTTTAAGGGTAGTATTTCTTGAGTTGATCAAGATTTTTTGGTAGTCGGAAGTCTTGGCCGCCAAGGTCGATTAAGCGTATCGCTCCTCCGGGAAGGATGTCTTTGACCAAGTACGGCCCGGCCCAATTGGGTTTGAATTTCCCCCTTGGGTCGACTGGTAATGGTGCTCGGACGGATTTGAGTACTAGGTCACCCACTTTAATGTTTCGTGGTTTGACCCGTTTGTTGTAGGCGCGTTGTAGGCGAGATTGATACATTCGGACTGTACTTAGTGAATGTAGTCGTCTTTCGTCTAAGAGAATGAGTTGTTAAATGGCGTTCGCGTGCCCATTCGGCTTCAGGAATGTCTGCTTCCATGAGGATCCGAAGGGATTGCATTTCGATTTCTACGGGTTGAACGGCTTCCATTCCGTAGGTTAGGAAATAGGGTGTCATACCTGTGGGTGTGCGGATTGTGGTGCGATATCCCCATAATGCAAATGGGATTTTGTGGGGCCAGTCGTGGCAGGTGTCGATCATCTTTTTAAGGATTGATACGACGGTTTTGTTTGCTGCCTCAACTGCGCCGTTAGTTTGTGGTCGGTAGGGTGATGACTTGTGTCGTTGTATTTGTATTTGAGAAGAAGTGGCTCGACTTCTCCTTGAAAGTGCGTGCCTTGGTCACTAATGAACTCGTGTGGTATGCCATAGCGACAAATGATGTTGTTTTGTATGAATTTTGCGACTTCTTTTGTGCCTAGCTTGCGGTACGATGCGGCTTCGACCCATTTGGTGAAATAGTCGATGGCCACGAGGATGAAGCAGTGTCCTCCTGCTCCTACGGGTTGTACTTTGCCAATGACGTCGATGCCCCACGTGGAGAAGGGCCATGGTGATGTTAAACTGTATAGCGGTGAAGGTGGTATGTGTTGTATGTTCGCGAAGATTTGGCAATTATGACAATGTTTGACATATTTTGCGCAATCGGCTTCCATGGTAGTCCAATACCATCTTAGCCTTATGATTTGTTTGCACATGGCTCGTGCGTTCATGTGTGGTCCGCACTCGCCATCGTGTACTTGGGACATGATTTCGTGTCCTTTGTGGTCGGCCTTGAGAGGAGTGTACCTTGAGGCGTCTTTTTGAGTAATTTCCCATTTCCGGCCAATTGTGGCGATAATAGGCGTAGGGCTCGCTTGGCCCGCTTTGTCGGTGTTTGGCGGGTATTCGCCGCTTATTTTGTAGTTGATGATTGCTTGGTACCAAGGGTCGGTTTGTTCTTCCCGCTTCGATGTCACGGATGTATGCGGGTTCGCTTTCGCCTTTCCACGACAATGGGTAGAGTTTCCATCCCAGGTATGTTGATTAGAGACGCGAGTTTGGATAGCGCGTCGGCGAATTGGTTTTCTTCGCGTGGGAGGTGTATGAATTCTACGTGGTAGAATTCGTTTATGAGCTCTTGTATTTTGTTTTGGTATAATGCTAGGTTTTCGTTAAGTATCTTCCATGCTCCGGACACTTGGTTGATTATGAGGGAGGAGTCCCCATAGACTCTTATGTTGCGGGCGTTGAGTACAAGCGCTGCTTGGAGACCGTGCAAGCATGCTTCGTATTCTGCTGCATTGTTTGTTACGTCGAAGTCCAGTTTAATGGATAAGGGTGTGTGTTCGCCATTTGGGGATATGAGAAGTATTCCTACTCCGCAACCTCGATAGTTGGATGAACCATCGAAGTATAATTCCCATTGTTCTTGGTCGATGTTGTAAATCCCGTCGTCTGGAAGGGATGTGGTGTCTATGATTGGTTGCTCGGTGATTGCATTTTCGGCTAGGAAATCGGAGACTGCTCGTCCCTTAATTGTTTTGAGGGGTACGATTGAGGTCGACCTGCCAGAGCAATGTCCATCCGCCATTCGTCCGTTAGGTACAGGTTTCTCGAAGAGGTATTTTACGGGATCCATTGTGGAATATACCCTTGTTTGGTGTGCTAGCATATAGTGACGGAGTTTTTTGGATGACCATACTAAGGCTAGGCAACTCTTCTCGACGGGTGAGTATCGAGTTTCGTAATTGAGAAACTTTTTACTGATGTAGTAGATCGCGTGTTCTTCGCCGTTGACTTCTTGAGCGAGCATGGCGCCCATGGCGGTGGGTGTTGTTGTAAGGTATAAGGATAAGGGTAAAACTTCTTGGGGTGGTTGTAGAACCGGCGGGTTAGTTAGCAATTCTTTGACCTTGTCAAATGCTTTTTGACATTCCTCGTCCCATTCAACGTGGTCGGTTTTCTTGAACTTCTTGAAAACTGGTTCACATATCATGGTGAGCTTGCTGATGAAGCGTGAGATGTATTGGATTTGGCCTAAGAAACTTCGAATCTCGTCGAGGTTCTTCGGGGGTTGCATTTCGAGGATTGCTTTGACTTTCGAGGGGTCAACCTCGATGCCTCTTTGGCTCACTACGTGTCCTAGTAGTTTGCCGGATTTGACTCCAAAAGTACATTTTTGGGGGTTGAGGCGCATTTTGTATTGCCGTAGGCGAGTGAAGAATTTGCGGAGGTTGGTGATATGATCGCTCCTTTCCTTTGACTTCACGATCATATCGTCGACGTAGACCTCGACTTCTTTGTGCATCATGTCATGTAAAAGGGTTGTGGCGGTGCGTTGGTAGGTGGCGCCGGCATTGATTAGGCCGAAAGGCATGACCGCAGTAGCGATATGTGCCGCGGTGTAATGAAGGCCGTTTTGCCATGTCTTCGCAAGCCATTTTGATTTGATCAGAGCTGCGTGGCCCAGTCCATGAAGGATAGGAGGGCGTGATTAGCGGTGTTGTCGACTAGGACGTCCACATGGGGTAATGGAAAGTCATCTTTGGGATCGGCTTTGTTCAAGTCGCGAAAGTCAACGATACTGAATTTTGCCATTCTTTTTCAAGATCGGGACCATGTTTGAGATCCATTCAGATACTCGATGACTTGGATGAAACCGCTTGTAGTTGTTTCTCGATTTCTTCCTTGACCATAAGGGACCATTCGGACGTAGTCTTCTTAGCTTTTGTTTGATTGGTTCAGAATCTGGTTTGATGGGGATGCGGTGTTGGCGATGCTTCGCTCGATTCCGGCATGTCTTTGTATGACCAAGCGAATACGTCCTTGAATTCGCTTAGGAGTTGTGTAAATTGCGCGCCGTGTTCGTCTAGTGAGGCTCCTAGTTGTAGTTCCCTTGGTTCTTCGGGGGTTCCCACGTTTATGGTTATGGTTTCCTCGATGATTGGGTCTTGTGTTTTTGGGTGCACAAGGTTTGCAATGTATTTGTTTAATGATTCACTTTCGCATGAGTTAGTGTCTTTTGTATTTTGTGTGTTGTTTGTTGCTTGTTGATTGTTAGATGTTTGTGCTTTGTTGTTTGTTTTAGCTTGAGACAAGGCGTAAGCAAATTTATTCATTTTATTATTTTGAGAAGAATTATTCGACAATTCAGAAAATTGCTTGGAGCTAGCCTCCGTAAAAAGAAAGTCTAAACTAAAGCTAGAGTCTAGGATAGATGGGTCGACAGATGACCCGACACTTAGAGCATTAGAAATTAAGAGAATTTCTTCTTCTTCTTCATCGTCTTCGCTGTTTGAGGAGCTGCTTGAGCTGCTTGAGTTGCTTGGGGTGCTTGAGTTGCTTGGGGTGCTTGCCTCTTTGTTTTTGAGGTTGGTGATGTGGTCGAGAGGTAGATTGTATCACCATTGGAGGAAGGCGCGGTTTTTATTCGTGGTTTCTTGACCTTTCCTTGATCGATGAGGTCTTGGATAGCGTGTTTGAGTTTTAGGCAACTTTGAGTGCTATGCCCCATGCCCCGGTGGTATGCACAGAAGGCGTTGGGGTCCCATGATTTTGATTTCTTATTCATGGGCTCATTGATAGTCCGAACGGTGTAAGATAATCTTTTGCGATTAGTTTCTGTAATGCTACGGCGTAAGGCATGTAGAGTTTGTCAAAAATCCTTGTAGGGCCGTGTTTGTTGTGTCTTTTTCGTCCCCTGAGGGTGCGTTCTTGAAGAGTGCTTGATGGCGGGATCTTCATAGCTTGATGTGAGGTCCTTTTCAACGCGTGCCAATTTCGATAAGATGCTCAAAGTTACGAACGCTGCGTAGTGAAAGTAATATCGCCAAAGCGTCGCATGTCAAGAGGAAAGTGTTGATGAGTTCGTTTTCATGCGGATGATTTGGGATTCGGAGAGCGCTTCTCCATCGATGAGGTGTTTGACGAATCCTTCGCCATCTTTTGATGGAAGGCCTCGAGGTCGGCGAGTGAGGCTGGGTTGGCGAGTTCCTTCTCGACGCGCCTTTCCAGACGCTCGCCTGCGGTCCGATGTAAAGCCTTCAGGTGATTGATGTCTCTTGGAAGTTGATTGGCGTGTTTTATTACCTCGTCGGTGGGAACCAATATTCGCCGCCCTCCTCGCCACTAGACCAAGATCGCATTGACTTGGTCATCGAGGGCGTGATGAGGTAGGAAACTAGAATAGGGACCGATCCCACGAAAATTGCATGATTACTGCGGGTTCTCGTTGTTCGAAGGCTTGGTAGGCTGAGATGGTTTGCTAAGCTTTCCTTGATCAATGAGATCTTGGATAGCGTTCTTAAGCCTAAAGCAATTCTCGGTGTCATGCCCCTTGCCTCGGTGGTATGCACAGAAGGCGTTGGGGTTCCAAGATTTAGGCTTTTTGTCCTCGGGTGGCTCGCTAGTAGGCCCGATTGGTTGCAGATAGTTCTTTTCGACGAACCTCTGAAATGCCTTGGTGTAAGACATAAAGAGAGGGTCAAAGTTCCTCTTGGCTTTGGGAGGTGGTGAGAAGGTAGTTGCGAATGCGTCGAGGTTGTCGTCGTCGAGGTTACCAATGGTGCGGTTCTCTTCGCTCTTGGATCACGGGAGGATTTAGAGGAACTCCCTTGATAGGCATGGCCGGTGTACTTAGCCATGGTGCCAGTTCTAAGGTCATCTTCAATTTGAGTGCCGACCTTAGTTAGTTCTTTGAAATTCGATGTTCTTTGTACTCATGTAAAATTGATACACTGTCGCAGTTGTTTATGAACTTGGGAACAAGCTCGTCCTCGCGAGACGGTTAGGGATTTGGCGCTTAGCTTCTTCCAACGCGGGTGAGGTAGTCGGTGAAGCCTTCGTTGTCCTTTCGAGATAGGACTTCTAGGGTGCGGATCGAGACTTGGGTGTCTTCGTTGTCTCTGCATCGCCGATCGAATTCAACCGTGAGTTCTTCGAAAGTAGGGATGCGTTGGGTCGAGTGAGTAGAACCATGTTTTCGGCACTGCTGCTAGAGAGTGCGGGAAAAGAGTTAGCCAGTGTTTGGCATCTACTCCTTTTATAGCCATTTGGGACTTGAAAGCTCGGATGTGAATGATCGAGCTCTCATGTCCTTGAAAGATAGGAAGATCACTAAGGGCGAGCTTGTTAGGGAGCTCATCCTTAATGCTGGCGGGTACGATTTCATTCTCCTTGTGGATGGAGTAAGTACTCGAGACATAGAGCCTTTCCTCCATGGCTTGGAGCTTCTTAGCGTGTCTATCAGCTTCTTCCTTAATCTTGGTTTCCATGCTCCACTTCGATTGGTGTGGGTAGTCAAAAGGCGTTCGAGGTCGTGATCGGCTTTCTTTACTTGGTCATGGAGTCGCGGTGGCGTCTTCGTTGTTGCCGCCATTTCTTGCGGGTGTAGGTGCGTTTTTTGTATGGGATTATTACACGGTGCTTAGTGCGACGAGTATCCATCTGAGGCCTGCATTTCACTTTGCATTAGTGACACGACTCGACCCACTAGACTCACATTCATTTTTAGCATTCACTTTAGCTCATTTCTTTGTTTAGAAAGACCTTTTATGTTTGAAAAGAAGAGATTTTCGAAAAAGGTTTTGCTAGAGGAAGCTTTTGAGGCGAGGATGCGTGCGCGCGTCTCGTCTCGATGTTAAAACGTTTTGCTTTGCATCCGTCGAACTGATATCGGTGATTTGCCGAGGTGAGCTCGAGTCGGATGTGTAAAAGAAGAAGGATTCGACTCGAGAGTGGTTAACAAGTCGAGTCGAGGATGTTAAAAGTGGAGTCTAGGCCGTGTGACCTAGAGGATTGAAATCCGCGAGCTCGGGTTTTATTCCTTGCTCGGGTTTTTGCTTGTTAGTGAAAAAGGAAGTTTTGAAAAAGCTTATTTCAAAAATTCGCGAGAGTTTTGTTTGAAAGGTGTTAGTTTGTTAGATGTTAGGTTCATTTATCTTTGAAAGGTTTAAGCGAGTTTTCGAAGATATGAATGCAAATGCTCGTTTTGAAAAAGACCATGGAGTGCATAGCCTCGAACTTGTACGTATGACTCAAAAAGGGTGAAAAATGAGTCACGGTACACCTCCAACTACCTCGAGTGCGCTTTGGCAGATACTTAACCCTCTATTTCCTTACGAGCGATAGGTTTTCTAGAGAACCTTTGGGCGGTCGAGATAATCGCTTCTGGCAAGTGGAGGGAGAGAGGAAAGTTAGTCCTGCACGTGCTTTATCGAGTGGACAAGCCTGCGTGTTGGAACCACCTCTCGAGGGTGCAAAGGGTGCCTAGATTCCAAAAGGAATGGACTCTAAACGAATGTGCATAGCTCAAATATGTATACTTGGATTGTTCAAGACTTTCAAGTTTCACCTCTTTATTTTTAAAAAGAAAAAGCTAGTTTTAAGTTTTAAAAATAAGATGTCCCCAGCGGAGTCGCCAAACTGTGGAACCCGGGATCGGACCCAACTCGGCGTCTTGCTTAAGGGCGGATTTTAAAGTTAAAAAAGATTAAGTTGGAAAAACCTTTAAGAATCAAGTATGGAGTCGCCACCTATTTATCGCGGAAAATAGGAACCTGCTACCATGTTCTAAGTTAAAAACATGTCCTAAATTTTGGAGCACGCCGACACCCCTAGATCTAAGGCTTGTGAAACCAGATTGGATTCGGGGTGAGGGTACTTTAGAAAAAGAGTTATTCAAATAATAATTTATGAAAACCTTTTAGAAAAGCCTATGTAAAAATAACCTCTACTGACCTAGAACAATCCTTGTAAGATGATATTTGAGCTAATGTTATCGCTACGTACAAGTGCGATAAAGGATGTAAAAGAATGCAGATGCAGATGCAAAAAGATTGATTAAAACCCTCAGTTTAGCATGTTTAACTTGTTAACGAAAACGGTTCAGTTAAAGGTCGAATTCATTGTTTAAGTTGATTTTAATGCAAGACAGAAAGGGTGCAAGATGCATACAATTAAAATAAAGTTCAATTGTCCATTGGTTTATTTTAAAAGGTCGGTTGCTTATGCGACTTTGGCGTGTCATCGGATATGGAGTGTACCCGAAGTAATAAGAACACTTGGAAGGCAAGCGCGCTCGGGTGCCAAAGCCGGGGGGGGGCGCTAGAGTGTAGTCCCCTTTGTTAGTCCATAGAAAATAAGAAAAAGCTTTGATCCAAGTGGATCGGTACCTACCTTGTCCTGACGCTTCAGATCTGGGCAGAGCTTCGCTTCTTGAACTAGAAAGGAGGATGAATTCAACACGGGATGGTGTGTTGAACTCAAGGATTTGAGTGCGTGAGGCTTTTGTGAGAGAGGATTTGTGTATTGTGAATTGTGTGTGAAATTGTGATCTGAAAGTCTGATTTGAGGTCGAGGTATAGGGCTGTATATATACTAAAAACCTCGGAGAAATTAGGAAATCGGGGATAAAAACAGGCCGGAAAACCGCATAGCCTTATGCGGTTGCCTGGGCAAACCGCATAGCCTTATGCGGTTGCCTGGGCAAACCGCATAGGCTTATGCGGTTGCCACCCCAAACCGCATAAGGTCATGCGGTTTGTGGGTGTGGTTTTAAGGCTGCTTTCCAAGTTTCGGTTGCATAAAATCTTTGAAAGATACAGTATAATTTCGTGCGTGTGTGCCAAGAAAAGAGCTGAGATATTTCTGAGATATTTTATGATGTGCAGGGCCTTGGAGTGCGGGCCAAAGGCTTGGGTTTGGGCTCGGTTTTGGGCCCGAGACCCGGAAAAATGAAAAGGGGTGTATTTGCATGGATTTGTGAAATAAGCTAAGACGTGAGGTTGTATTTTGTGTAAGAGGATGCTAAATAGCGGTTTTAGCTACCGGGCCTAAATTTAGGAATTTAGGAATCTTTGAATCGCACCTTGTTAATGTAAAAGGGCCAATTGTAGTGCAAATCTGAAGCTCATGCCAAATGAAGCAGGACGAGGACCAAGCTAGACTCCAAATGGACAAAATGAACGTTATTTAAATGCGATGTGATGCGACCTAAATCATTTTAACATTTCAAAACGACCCAAAATGAATTCGACATTAGTTAGAACCGTTTAAGTCAGCGTTAAACATGCGTAATAAAAGTCCGTGTTACATCACAGGGTTTTTGTTGGGAGGGTACGGATATGGGTATCCACAGAGCCCCCAGTTTGACTGAGCTCGGACTAGAGCGCTAGTCAAACTCCACGACCATATCCGGACCATTACAGTCTCGATATGATCAGCGGAACGAAGCATGCGTCCATGGGTAAGACAAGGACTTCGAACCGGGCTAAACGGGGCGGGACGTGCGCATTTTAAGGACTTGGCGGTCCGTGCATATTATAAGAACTGCCGCCTGCGAGTGCCTTAAATCGTGCTTGTTGCTAATGCTTTCTTTGATGTTGATGTCGCCGTCTTGTATATGTTGGGTATCGTATAGTCTTTCTTGCTTGTAGCGTCTTCGTATGGTCTCGTGAAAGAGCGCATGTCTTTGCGATGCGTGGGAAATTTGAAGTGCAAGGGTGTGAGTGTATCTGGGCTGGATGTATGACCTCGTGAAGAGTGCATTCGTAGGATGTATGGTCTTGTAGGAGTGCATTTGTAAAGGTTGTAATGCTTGTACAGGGGTGTTTTTGTGCCATGGGTTCATGCTTGGATGTGCTTTGTAGGACGCTTGTGCTTAAACTCGCCGAGGAGCGTTTTATGCTTGTAGTTAAATGCTTGTTGTAGAGTGCTTGTTGTAGAGTACTTATGCTTGGGCTCGCCGAGGAGCGTGGGTGTAGTTGTAGTTGTTATTGCATACGATCATCTTCCGTTGAGGAAGAAAAATGACGTGTTTGCTCGTGAAGAGCGTTCGTGCTTCTGCTTCTGTACCGTACATTAAATGCTTAATATACGCGTATGGCGGGTTGTAAGTGATGCCTTGACCCAAGCACGGGACGTACTTGGAGTTGTATAGGAGCTAGGATGAGTTAGAAATTGAAAAGTAGGCGTAAAACGAGAAAAAACCGAGAAAAGCCAAGGGCTGAAACCGCATAAGCCTATGCGGTTCAGGGGACAAACCGCATAAGCTTATGCGGTTTCCCCTGTTGGCTGCTGGGGGCTATATAAGCACGAGCAAACCGTGAGCATGCCACATTCATCATTTACGGTTTTTCAACTCAAAAAACGTCATTTTTCGATTTCTCAACCGTTTTTGCTCATTTTCGTTGCGTTGTCTTGCTATGGAACGAGGTATTGCTCCATTTTAACTTGCTTTTACGTTATTTGTTGTTGTAATTAGCTAGTTTTGCCTTGAAATGTTGAAAAGACGGGTTTTGAATGAAAACCCGAGTTTTGCTTGAAATTTGCCGTTTGAATGCTTGAAATTGACGTCATTGTGTTGCATTATGCCATGCGAACGTGTATGTGTGAATTGATTGTGATTTAGACCGTCTTTGTGTGAAAAACGTCCAAATTAGGGTTCGGCCCGAAACGAACCCGATTTTCCGACCGAATTTCAATTAAACTTGATTGTAGGATGCCCATAGCGAGTATAGCATGCCTATAGCGTTAGTTTTGCTAAAAATTCGAAAGTTAGGGCCTTCAAATCGCCGCCTTAAGTCGTAATTATACGGAGTAATTAAGGCGAATTAGGGGTTTTTGATCGGGATGACCAAAACGCAATTGCTTGTAATGGGTTGTTGTTGGGGACTATTATGGCGCGTAGAAACCATAAAGTTGTGATTTTGAAGTGTAGAGAACGGTTTTCGGCTTAATTGTGAATTAGGCCTAAAATGCTCTGTGAGGCGTATAGTGTAATGTGTCAAAGGATGTATATGTATTATGTGTGTATTATTTGTGTGTATTTGTGTATAAGTATGCCAAGTTTGTATGCTTGCGTGTATTATAGCTGTATGTATTGGTTGTGTTTGGTTGCAGGGGAGAGTTCTAGTCGTGTTACGAGGTCGAAATCCCGTAGGAGTGCTAGCTCGAGGACCGAGGGAGCCTCTAGCTCGAGTGGTTTGAGGCGTACACGTAGTGAGAGGGAAGCCGACCCTCGTGATTTGTCCACGAGACGTGGGCAGTCACGAGGTAGGGGTCGTGGGAGGCATGTCCCTGTGCCTGATCCTGAGGAGGAGGAGGCGGATGCGTTCGCTCAGGAGTTTGTGGACGAGCTGGAGGCTGAGATGGATGTTGCTGAGGAGGCTGAGGAGGTTGCGCCTAGAGCGAGTAGCTCTAGGCCGCGAAAATCACGTGCGAACAGGGCGTTCGCTAAGGGCTGGGATGGTCATAATCTTCTACTTGCCCCGGAGAGACACGTTTCCTATCGAGCGACGATGGGTTGGCAGAAAGGTCCGATGAGGACTTTCTCGGGCGTGTCGTCCGTAATGTGTGTTTTTGAGGAGAAGCTTGCGCCGGGAGCGCAGGCTTGGGTGCTGCGTAGTGCTTTTGGCCCGTTGGTCGGCCATTGGAGGGAGATTGCAAGGAAGAAGCAGACGGCGAACCTGATGTTGATCAGGGCCTTCCTAGACTACAACCTTAAAGTGAGATAATTTTGTGAAATGTTTCTTAATTTTGATTAAAATGTTTCTTAATTTTGTGAATTGGAATTCATCCCATTGTTCTAGTTAATTTATAAGTGAGATAATTCACTTTGAAATGCTTCTATTAATCCATAGAATGATCAGCTCATATCGACCTCGTTAATATATACTCGTACAACCTTAAGATCCAAACCACTAACGTATAAAACTGGATCGACAAAGGCATTAGCACGACAACAATCTACGACAGGAACATAACACAAAAGCACAACAATCTACAGCAGCAGCATAACAGAAAAAAAAAAAAATTGATACCGCATTGGCTACGCCTACGCCTGCAAAATCCAAACATACAACGTCCTGAAAATAAACTCGAGATTAAGAACCTGTTCTTTCGGACTTTTTAGAGCTGAATCGAATCAATCGAATGAATGAATCGAATCGAATCGAATCGAAATGAATGAATCGAATCGAATCGAATGGAGTGGTGAATGGAATGAACTGAATGAAGTTCAATTAAATAATATAGTTGTGCACTTGTGCTGAACCGAAGTGAAGTGAGTTGAATTGATCTGAATGGCCCAGGCGAAGTGGCTGAATCGAATCGAAATGTCTTTGAAAATAAAATTTAGAAAGAACAGGTCCTTAATGGTTTGCGTAGGAAGTGACAACACGATACTAATCATACTATTAATAATGCAAAGTAGCATCAAAGATTGAGGTTCGAAATTCTTGGCAAAGTTACACTTTCAATTGACTAAAAATTACAACTATAAAATGCAAATCACACGGAATATACGAAGATAAAACTCCCCTAATTTAAATAAATATATTCCGTTGACTCGCATGCTTAAATCGGATAAGAAAGTGAGAGGAGATTAAATTTTGTGGATAGTGGCGTTTTTACTGAGTAGTGACACAAATTCTCTTATTTAATCATAAAATCCGATAATCAATTAAATCATATACGGAGTAATAATCTATTTCAATTTTAATTTTACTCTTAAATTATTGATTTTTAATATATTTAATTGGAATTTAGGGTTAGGGTCTATACAGAAGGTAGGGTCAGGGACGTGGGATGGCATGGGCGGGAGACGGCAGCTGGTCAGTGGTAGGCAGAGGTGGCCAAGGGCCGGGCTGCGAAATTGAAGTCCGGGCCCGACCCTTGGGTGGGGGAGGGTCGGGCCTCAAAGGGCCGGGCTCCAAAAATTGGGCCCTAGCCCGTCTCTTAGGCATTCAAATTTATTTAATTTTATTTTTTTTGGCGGGCCCAATTAGGCTTTGGAGGCCCGGTTTGGGCTCCAAAAACACGACCCTCAATGCTCTCCGAGCCGGGCCGGCCCGTGAAGATGGCCACCTCTAGTGGTAGGTAGGACGTCTGGCTTGAGGTGTTGGTGTGGTTTGTGGCGGCAGATTTGATTTGGGTGTGGTTTGTGGTGTTTTGGGCGGTTGTTTGTTAATTATGGTGTGGTGATTTGACGTTCTGCCAGAGTCGTGACTGTCGGTCAGTGAGGGTAGCTGGCGAAGGTTACCCGAGCTGGGTGGTGAGGTGGTGGGGTAAGGGTGTTCTTGTTTGCTAGGTTGTTCGTTGCTTTTTTTTTTTTTTTTTTTTTTTTTTTTTTTTTTGGTTATTGATTGATACTTTTTATAATAGTGATTATTATTTGATTGAATTATAATTGAATTTTCTGATTGAATTATTAAACAATTAATTAAATTTTGATTAAGAATTATTTTTTTTAAAAAAAGAGAAATTTGTATGTTGTGGGAGTAAAAAAGGTAGAAGTGATAGATAAAATGGAAAAAGTATACAACGAGAGTAAAACCCGTACACAATTTTGTCGTTATTTCATAGTAAAATATGATTATTTATCGACAAAATGTTTAAAAGTTAATTTTCGCTAAGGTTTTACTCTGGTAACATTTTGTTGAATAGTAATGGCATTTTATTGCAAATTGGTCATATTTTCACCATTCTAACCTAAGGCAAAAAGTACTCATCTTAAGCAAGACTTGCTATTCAAATGAAGGTATTGATAAGAACGATAGGTGTCACATAAAATTGTCTCATTATAATCACAAGAATAAATAATCAAAAGAATTGCTTTGGTAAGAATTAGAATTTGTTCAACTTTTTTTTTTTTTTTTATTTCTCACTTTGTGTCCCATTGTGTTGTCCTTGTGAATATCACATTAAACTTAAAAAATACTCCGTACTCAATTTTTAATACTAAGTTCTCTTAATATTAAAATTATAAGAAAATATTGTAAAGATTAAGAGATGAGAGTGAGTTTTTTATACATTTCTTAAATGTAATGTTTAAACAAAAGGGGACACTTATTTTGAAATAGAGGGAGTATATAAGAGTTAATTATATTAATTGTTGATGTCATGATGTGTCAAACCTTTTATTTGTGTGGTACATGAAGTGGAACATAAAAAGGGACATATAATTCACTTTTTTTTTTTTTTTTTTTTTATAGAACTTTATCAAGGGAGAAATTAATAAGAAAAAGCTATTTCATTATTTAGAAATTTGTTGTACTTTTTTAATGGATATCACATTTAGTATGGGTATTGATTTTCCGTATACGGGTTTTACTCCCGTTATATACTTTTTTCATTTTTTTTCCCTTCTATACCCTTTTTTACTCATCTTTTATACAAAATTCTCTCTTTTATTTTTTTAACTTTTATTAACCTAAATTCATACAATTTTCAATTATTTCAATTAAATAAAATAGTATTTCGACTATGTGACGGATTTTTCGATGAAGTGTCAGATTGTCAGATTGTCGAAGTGTCAGATTAGTGAATGATTTTGCATTAATAAGCATTGTCAATGATTTTCGAAGTGTCAGATTGTTGAAGTATCGTTAGTCATATTTACATTGAAAACCGACAATCTGTGTCGTTCTTACTTGCTGTCATACCAGATATATTGAATTGGTGAAGCTGTCATACCAGATATATTGAATTGGTGAAGAAGCACGGTTTGGATAAAATCTTTGAACAATCATAAGTTGTACTGTGCATAGATTTGTAGATTTGGTCACAAGTTTTGATATGTACTATGTGTAGATTTGTAGATCCGGTCACAACTTTATGAAAAAATTGAAATTGAATCGAATTACTAGTTTCTTAAATTGATTATCTAAATTATTAATTGAAATAATTGAAAATTGTATGAATTTAGGTTAAGAAAAGTTAGAAAAATAAAAGAGAGAATTTTGTATAGAAGGTGAGTAAAAAAGGGTATGGAAGGGGAAAAAAATAAAAAAGTATATAACGGGAGTAAAATCCGTATACGGAAAATCATATTCGTTTAGTAACGCAAATATAATTTGCTTACTAATGCATTAATTTTATTAAATTAATGTCAATTACGTTTTATTTACGTACTCACATTTTATTAGTAGTTCATTCTTACTCTATTAACATGTCAATTTTTTTGCCCCTTTGATTTTTTAGCAAGTCAATTCGTTTTTGAGTAAATTTATTTGGCAAGATTTTGTGAATAGGTCAATTTGACCTTTGAATACATGGAGTAATTATTAAGTTATGTGGAAATGAATTCTATATTTACAATAGGTCTAATAGTCAAGAATTTGGGATTTATTTAAATTTAATTTAGTAACTATTTTTTTTTCTTTATGGATGTATCAACATTACGAGTGATGTATACTTGCAACTTCGATTTTGTTAATATGTTTTGAATATGTCAATTGAAATTTTCAAATATTGATTACCGAAATGGCGAAATTGGTGAACATGTCAATCAAGCAAGTCTTTTAAAAATGTTTGTTATATTAACGTAAGTACGGTCTTACACGAGAACTACTATTTTCTCACGAATATGATTTTCCGTATACGGATTTTACTCCAGTTATATACTTTTTTTATTTTTTTTCCCTTCTATACCCTTTTTTACTCACCTTCTATACAAAATTTTCTCTTTTATTTTTTCTAAATTTTCTTAACCTAAATTCATACAATTTTCAATTATTTCAATTAATAATTTCGATAATCAATTTAAGAAAGTAGTAATTCGATTCAATTCAATTTTTTTCATAAAGTTATGTTAATTTTATTAATCTTGATAATTTTGGGGTAAAAATCAAATTAGAGTTTATAAAAAATTGGAATTTGGGTCAAATTAGAGTTTATAAAAAATTAAAATTGAATCGAATTAGTACTTTGTATAAACTCTAATTTGATTTTTAAATTACCATAGATGTGCAAAATTGAATATAATGTACAGAGGAGTGAAAAACAACATTAGTAATTTTCAAAACTTTTCCCTATTTAAAAATCCATAGCTAATTAGATGCCACTTCGCAACATTCTCCATCTGCTACTAATCCTAAGACTCCATTACGTGCATTTCAACCTTTGTCATATTCTCAAAACTACTTTCCACGTAACTTTATAAAAACTTGAATTTAAATCGAATTATTACTTTGTTAAATTGATTATCGAAATTATTAATTGAAATAATTGAAAATTGTATGAATTTAGGTTAAGAAAAGTTAGAAAAATAAAAGAGAGAATTTTGTACAGAAAATGAGTAAAAAGGGTATGGAAGGGAAAAAAAATGAAAAAAATATATAACGGAAGTAAAACCCGTATACGGAAAATCAATACCCTTTTCTTAATGTGTAAGGTTCGGTCAGATAAATGCTAATCTATAGTGAATATAACAATTACTTCGTATGATTTGTGAATATTTCACTTAAATTAAGTTATTAGATTAGTTATGTTCTTTAAATATGTCATATTATTTTATAAATTAATTTGATTATATATATACATCAATTTTATTTTTTTAATATGTCAAATTTAATTTGTAAATCTGTCAACTTTACATTTTGTATAAAAATATATAATGAAATTAAATATCAAATTTGATTCTATACTTCTCTTATTCCACTGAGTTCCTTTCATTTGCTTTATATAGATGTCCATTAAACTCGTTTTATTTTGTTCACATCTTTCATTAAATATTATTCCTTCCGTCTCGGTGAGTTGTTTACGGTTACTTTATGCACAATTATATAGGAGATGAGATATGTAATGAAAAAAAATAGAAAAAATAATAGTGTAAGTACAAAACGGGGTTCACTAGTAAACACAAAGAATACTTTTCTTGTAATATGATTGATTTAAGAAATAAGATTTGACTTGAACATGGTCTCGAAATGACCATTTATAGAAAGTGTAAACAAATGACTCGTACACCCCAAAATAGAAAGTGTAAACAATTCACTAGGACGGAAGAAGTATAAAAAAATTATAAAAAGTGTAATGTACATAACGCATTCATTAATAATGGCTCATTAGTCGTCATTATGTCTAATACATGAATACTCCCTCCATTTCACTCATTAGTTAAAAAAAGGAATATTTTCCAACGTACCCCTGATTTTTGGCAGTTTTCCCAAAGTACCTCTAGTTTGAACTTTCTTCCCAAGGTACCCCTGAGCTTTAGTTTAAGTTCCCAACATATGCCCTTATTTTTTTTTTCCGTCTTAACGGTGTTAACTTAGTTAGTTACTTCTTTTTTAAATTTGATTTAATAATTGGACGTTGTCCATGGTACCCCTGAGTTTTGAAAGATTTGTCCACGGTACCCTTGAGTTTTGTCAAATTTGCCCATGGTACCCTCAACTTTTCACATTTTGCCGAGTATAACCAATCCAAAAATAACGGCTATATTTGCAAAATAGTCGTTGGGAATGAGTTTTATAAGTACCAACAGCATTTCAGACATCTAGTTTACTTACATAATACAATTACTACGACAAAAATCTCATACAAGAAAAAAAATGATGTCTTTTGGATCTCAAGCAAGTTCATATCCTAGTGGAGTTTTAGTCGAAAATAAACAATGTTCGAGATGTAATAGAAGGTAAAATATACGGTCTTTCGGACATAGCGTGGCTAATCATTACAAGCTACGGAGTATATTATAAATGTGATGAACGTGGATGGTTTCAATGATGCAAATTTAACTCTGGAATGACCCAACCCGAACCGAACCTAATCCAAATCCGACATGACCGAATTCCGACATGACCCGACCCAAACCCGACTCCACCCATCCGATTGCCACATAGTGCATCTAGCAGACATTCTCATCTACGAAAAAAAAAAAAAAACATTTTTTTACTATGAGTTACACAGTTATACTCGTCAAACTTTCCTCCAGAACACGCAAACATTAATTAACAGTAAATTGTGTAATATTCCTTTACGACCACTTCTTTAATTACGTAACAGAATCTTAAACACAAATGGTTATATAAAACAGTCTTACCGTAAGACGATGTATTTGCAACTAAAATGTGCATACTTTAAATTTAAAGTGACTATATGAATATTTAAAGTAACCATTTTATAGAACTTTAAAGTGCTCATATTTAAAGTGATCACTTTAAAATAATCACACATTTTACTCATAAAAACTTCCTCGCACACGTAAAACGATTTTATAAAAGACTTACTTAATCTCATACAAATTCATCTATATATCACGAATGTGTAACTTCATTATTTTTTGGGGGAAACTTACAATAACTTTATAAAGTGTCCATAAGATCGATTGTGTGACATATACATTACATATCTCCCAATTTATTATACCAACCTTCCAACAAAAAGGAAAATAACATAAAATTGAAAAAATTATATAAAGGTGTTTCATTTTAAAGGGAAAAAGGTAGTATAACAAACTAAATATATATGACAGAAATAGAACCATCTTCTATTGGAGGAAGCCCTAGGGCGTCGACTGACGCGCTGAGCTTTACGGTTCAGGATGAGGAAACTGGCGGCATTGTCTCTAATGCAGACGAGACAATGCCGCCAGTCTCCTCGGATGGCATCACTACTTGTCCAGGAAATGGTAATAATTCTGAATATAATAGTGTCGTTGAGTCAGACGTGTCAACGACACCGAGGACTAATGGGTTGTTAGGGAGGACTCGGAGGAGCATGAGTATAGCTTTCACGGGGATGCAGAAGACGATTGGGAGGTCGAATACGAGGCCTTCTTTGAGGATTGGGACGTCTGGGGCCACACGGGCTCTAGACAACCTTCAGTTCATAATTGAAGACCGGCCGTGGAGCGAGGTCGAAGCCACGTTTAAACACCTGGCTCCAAACGGGCATCTTGCTAGGGAGAACTTCGGGGAGTGCATTGGTATGTTCATATTCTTTTTTTCTCAATGTATGCTGTTATATTATACGGATTATTATATTATTATTTATGACAATGTTATGATTGACATGCTATAATTATAAAACATAACGTACGTACGTAATTCTTTTAAACAGGAATGAAGAATTCTAAGGAGTTCGCAGAGGGGATATTCGATGCATTGACAAGGAGGAAAGGGCAAACGACGAGGACGATCAGCAAGAATGAATTACGTGAATTTTGGTTGCAACTTTCAGATAAAAGTAATTTCGACGCTCGAGTACAAATTTTCTTTGACATGTATGTAATCATTCTTCGATCACCATTTAACTTACTCAACTGTTACGGTGTTACCTTTGCGTTTGATTTCCTTACTGTACATGGTTAATACATCATAAATTATTAATAGACTCCAACTTATAGACTCCAACTTAGTATACAGTATACTTAGTATATATACAAATAAGGCATAAGGCATTATTTATCAAAAAAATTCCTAAAAGTAGTAATTTTATTTTATTTATCATTTTTCTTTCTAAATACGCTAAAAACAGAAGTCAGATATTAAATTCCACGTGCCTGGGCCACAACCCGAGAGTATGAGAGAGTCCGCTTATAAGGTCTAGGAGGTTCCATCCTAAAACCAATTGGCAATAGGAGGAGTAGCCCCTAAGCCTTATAAACAAGACCAACTCTCATCTTACAACCGATGTGGGACGCAATGTGGGAATTTATATTAGGCTGGATCCATCTCCAACATCAGATGAAAACCGGGAATTTTTTTTTTCCTCACAAATGGAAATAAGAACAGTGAAACAAAGAGAGTAAATGAGATGAACAATGTGATATGGAAAATCACTTTTCATCAAAAAAAAAATCCTAAATATGGTTATTTTATTTATCAAATTTTTTCCTAAATTTGCCACAAACATAAATGAGAAAAAAACATGAATTTATTTTTCACCGCAAATGGAAATAAAAATAGTGAAACAGAGAGAGTAAAAGAGATGAACAATATAATATGAAAGATTACTTTTTAAGATTTTAAAATGGTCAACTTAAACACTAAGTTAGACACATTATGTGCTATTTTTGTTCCGCTCTATTTACAATAATTTAGTATGGTTTCAATCCCCTTCATAATGATTTTTTTTTTTGAATTAGAGTCTAGACCCATAACATCGCTATGGGTAAAAATGTAAAATAAGCACTATTTTAGAGCGAATAATAATCGTGAAATAAAAAAAAAAAAATCTTTTATTCGTCTAAAGACATTATAAGTGAAGAGGGTGAGTTAAAATATATATAAAATTTAATATAATTTCAATGTTCAATTAAAATTATAACTTTAAAGTGACAAATTTTCCAATTTGTGGTTATTTTAGAAAAAATTACTCACAATAGGTGGGAGTTATGAAAAAAAGTTACAATAGGTTGGAGTTTTGAAAAAGTGGTATAGAATAGGTGGGAGTTATGAATTTTCCCTATTAAAAATAAATTATACTCCGTGTAATTTAGATGTATCCGATATAATTTTATGATAGTATATATTATAGAAAAAATAAATAATACAAAAAGGTACATCGTAAATTAAAGTGATGTGCACTAAGTCATATTATAGTAAGCGATAAGGAGATTCAAACCTGGGACATATTGTCCATAGTAGGTCCGTCTTTACCACTAGGCTAAGACCAATTTGATATTGTATTAGTTGTTATGTACATACAATCGTCTTACATTAATATTAAGTTATGCTCAGTTAAAATAATCATTTAGTTATTGTAATAGCTTAATTTAATTTTAACAATTATTAAAACAAATTGAACAGTTATAGAAATAGAATTATTTTATTTTTAGGAGATTGCATAAAATTATTTCATAAGAGTATAAAATTAACTTAATATTAAAATGAGCCTTGAATTATAAGATCATTCTTTCTTTGTAACATTTATCTCTGAGGTTCATTATATAGACTGTTTTAGACGATAACTAAAAACAACCCCGTGAATTTTCACAGGTGTTATACTAGTATATATATAACAGTAAGACTAGATTTAACTTGACAACAATAGGGTGTTGATAACCTCACTCTACTTTCGACTACGCCACTCAATTTATTATTTGTCTAATAATATTATTTTAATCTCTCACCCACAAATTTTGAGTGACGTAGTCAAAAGTAGAGTGGCGTTATCACTTCCCCAACAATATATGTAATATGTCAATTATAATCATATTATTTAATATACTGTATTTCTAAAATCTGTAACATATTATTACCAGCTCTATCGTACAGACTACAGAGACATATATGGTACAGTGGTACTACCGTAGCACCGTGTACCAATTTTTTCATTAATTTATTTCCTTCCAAAATGGTAACACTTCATGCTGTTTAGTGAACTTCTATTATTGAATTTGATTTGTTCAAGTTGATTGCTAATATTTTCAGAAGACACTAATTTTCATGTGAGACTTATAAGTTTATTGTAAGATCTCTCACATGAGGTGGTTACTTTTAATTTAATTTTATTTTACTTTTTTTTTTTTTTTTCTAATTTTTCATGTGTTGTCTTACGTTATATTAACGTAATTACGGTCTTACACAAGAACTAACTAATAATTAACGTTGGTTTAATTAGTCTTAGGATTAATTAGCATTTCTCGTTTTGGAATCAATACTAATTCATTTTTTATAATAAAGGGTTGATAACGATGAAGACGGAAAAATTACAGGAGAAGACGTCGTAAAGGTATTTGTAGATATTCGTGTCGATTCAAACGTATTTTTGATGTTTATCAGTTGCTTGTTATTTCTCTTGAAATATTCCACAAGAAGTTTATAATAACTAGGGTAATATGATATTTCCCACCTTTTATAACCACAATTTTAAAAACTCTCATCTTTTATAAGTTTTCTTAAAATTTCCACCTTTTTTAAGTATTTTCTTAAAAATTCCCACCAAAATGCCATTTTTTTGTGAAAATTAAAGATTTTTTTGGAAATAATTTTCATTACGAATGTAATCTATCGTGCACCTAAATTCAAAATGTGAAAAAATAAAACGATAAATTCATGTTTGCATAAGTGAAAATAGACATTTAATATGGTTAAAATGAGGTTTTGGTGGAAATTTTTTAGAAAATGCTTATAAAAGGCGAGAAATTTTAAAAAAAATTAGATAAGGTGGGAGATTTTAAACTTGTGTTTAAAAAAGGTGGGAAATAACAATGAATCCTAATAAGTATTCGGTATTCGGTATTAGAGCTTAGCAAATGTTTTTTTATATGACCATCAAATAAATATTACCCTTTGTATATTGATATAAGAACCTATTAACTTATTTTAGCCATTTGCTTTTTGCAGTCGGCTTATTACTTTGCGCAGTCGGTTTTTTTTTTACTAATTACACTAAACGATTTTAATATGTAATTTATCTTTTATGTTATTAATATAATTTATAAAATTTTGAATTATATTTTTTAAAATTTAGAAATTTTCACGAAATCTGAAAATTTTGTCGTTGTCCTTACGACTTAAAAGTTAATCTCCTAATCGTTGTATCACCACTATTTTAATGCTCCATTTAACATTAATTTAAAGGTAATTTTAAAACAAAAAAAAGGGTTTTTCCCATCTGTACCCTCGTACTTTTCACCTTTCCCAATTGTACCCCTACTTTTGGCGTATTCCCAGTCGTACCCTTAAGCTTATAAAATTAGTCCCAACCGTAACCAAACTTGAATAATCCGTTAAATTTAGCCGTTAGTTTTGTTTTATATGAATATTGACCCTTTTTTATTTAGTTTTTTCCTTCAATCTTCTCGCATTAAACACCTTGTTTCTTATAATGGAGGGTAAAGTAGGTTATGTAATGTGAAAAGATGGGAGTAAAAAACTGGAAAAAATAAGGGTGAAAGTTTATATGAAACTTAATTAACGGTTAAATTTAACGGTTTACTCTAGTTTGGTTACGGTTGGGACTATATTTATAAGTTTAAGGGTACAACTGAGAATACGTCAAACGCAGGGGTACAACTAGGAAAAGTGAAAAGTACGAGGGTACAGATGGGAAAAACCCAAAAAAAAAATCATACCCCAGCCAACTACAAAAAAAAAATGTAGTTGATACAAAAACGGGATATCAATTATATACGGAGTAGAAAAAAATTTAAATCACGGAAGACTCAATAATTTATCAAACACATTTGACGTTGAAAATAAAATACAAATTTATCGTAATAATAAAATTAAAAATATAAATAATTAATAATAATAAAAAATTAAAAAAAAAAAAAAGAAAAAAAAGAAAAAGGAAAAAAAAAAAAACCGACCCAACTTCTCCAAGAGACTCTTGGTGATGTCTCGGTACATCACCAAGAGACTCTTAGTGATGTACCGAGACATCACCAAGAGTCTCTTGGGGATCACCATATATTTTTTTTAAAAAAATTTTCGTTTTCGATAATTTATATCTTTATAATAGGCGGTTTTTTTAAAAGTTCAAATAATCATTAAAAAGTATAGAAATAATACTAATAGCGAAATCGTATTTAATTATTAAAATCGTTAAGTGTAATTAGTAAAATAAAATGTTGACTGCGCGAAGTAATATGTCGACTTCAAAGAGTAGTTCCCTTATTTTATTAACTTCTACGGGTATAATTATGCATGCTTAGAGCTGGCAATCGGGTCACTCGGGTCGGGTTTGGGTCGGGTTGTATCGGGTTCGGGTCGTATCGGGTTCGGGTCGATTCGGGTCATAACAGTGTTGAATTCGGTTTGGTCGGGTTCGGATCAGACGGTTCGGGTCATGTCGGGTTATAACAGTGTTCGGGTCGGGTCCGGGTCATATCGGGTCGGGTCATTAAAGCTAAAATTGTCGGGTCAATCGGGTTCGGGTCAAATTCGGGTCACTAATAATTTAGGCTTAAATTTTGGCGCCAAAACAAATTTTGAAATTTTAATATTTTTCAAACCAATATTTGAATTTTTAACTATATCTCAATCTCAAAATGTCAAATACGGAGTATTATATTTGGTGTATATTTGAAAGATTGAAATTTTTGAAAAATTTTAAAAAAAGTTTTAAAATTTCTTTAAAATCTCCCAAGTTTCGGGTCAATTCGGGTCATTTCGGGTCGGGTCAACTATCAAATGAATTCGGGTTGAATCGGGTTACGGGTCATCTCGGGTCGGGTCAGTTCGGTTTCGGGTCAGACTTTATTGGGTCGTGTCGGGTTACGGGTCGTCATCGGGTCGGTTTCGGGTCGCTATAATTTCGGGTCCTATCGGATCGGTTTTGCTCGGGTTTGGGTCAGGTCGCTCGGGTCGGGTGAAGCTTGCCAGCTCTACCTTGCTTTACTACGGAGTACTACTTTTTACTTTTCACCCTATTTGATACTCGTAGTACTTGGAATTACTAGATCCTTAGACCATCCCCATTCAAGGGTCAAGCTAACTAAGTCATCATCCATTTTTACCATTAATCTTATTATATTTTGTTTGACCCACTTATACTCTCCCATCCAAAAAGTCACCACTTAAGTCACAAACCCAATCATTTTTAGATTCTAATCATTTTCAATCATTTTTTTCCTCATTTTCTACCCCACCACCTTTTATTTTATTGTTTCCATCCAATCTCAAGTTCTGCCACCCATGAATAAGAAATGGGTCATCCTCGATGAAAGTCATCACTTGACTCAAGTTGGGGTGAGTCAAGCTAAATGTTGGGGTGAGTCAAGCTAAATGATGTTGTTAATTGTAATTATCATGACCTAAGTAAGTCATGACTTAGGTCAATCTTTTGAATGGGAGTGGTCTTACGAGAAAAATCTCCCATCTTTTTTTCTAATATTCCCCACCCACCCCCCCACTCTAATGGTTAACATCATATATGTATTTTAGTACGAAGTAATTATAATACAAAGACTCCACTCGTCTAAAAATTTAAAATTAATTGTTGACAAAGTGATGGATCTGAGGAAGTAATTTATAACCTGCAAGTCGAGCTCAAGTCTTGATTTGACAAGCGCAGTCTTGATCAATAATTTATTGTATACTAATCTATTGCATATTATGCTATTAACATTTGCGTTAACCGGAATTTTACAGCTAATTAGGTTCAGTGCATCAGCTAACAACTTAACAGCATTAATCGAAAGAGCTGATGAATATGCGAATTTAATCATGGAACAACTTGACCTTGAGAACCTTGGCTACATCGAGGTAAAATTAACGCTTTTTCGACTAGTTTGTAATAAAACTTGTTAAAAGTAAATAAAAACTGAATCTATTTGAACTAAACTAAATTACGTATGACTAATTATCTCCATTATTGTTCATCTTACATTATCTTTGAGGTTCGAAACATGCGTAAAATGGGCTCTCGGTTGAGCTGAGTTTTAAAAAATTGACATATGAACTCATTCAATGTAAGACGGTTTTACCCAAAACATAGTAACTAAGATTAACATGCCGCACAATTATTTTGGGGCCTCATGGACTCATGGTGTAAAACTAATAGCGAGGCCTCTAAAAATTACTCCGTAGTGTATAATGTTACTCTCTGTCTCAGTCATCTGGTTACACTTTTCTCAAATCCTCTCAAAAAAAGTTAAAAGTATAAACAATTCACTGAAATGGGAGGAGTAATACAAGTATCTTAAATGTGTATTTTTGTCATTTTAGTATACTAAAAACCTAAAGTTTTGAAATTTTAAAAAAAGAATAAAAAAAACATAAATATTTGTTCCGGACGTACCTAAATTTTTCGCGGCAACTGTACAGTTGTGGCAACTAAAAGCGCTGCTGCTACAAATAGATAAGTACACGGGCGACAGCAAGCCATTGAGCATTACAAACAGCACGACCTTTGGATGGGTGAGGAGATTGAGCAGACGTCTAAGAAACTTCATCGAAAACAATTGGCAAAGAAGTTGGATCATACTTCTCTGGTTGACGGTCCTAACGTATCTCTTCGTCTGGAAATTTCTTCAATATCGGGAAAAAGCTGCATTTTCCGTCATGGGTTACTGCCTGTGCACTGCCAAAGGAGCTGCCGAGACTTTGAAGTTCAACATGGCTTTGATCCTTTTTCCTGTATCGAGAAAAACCCTTACGTGGCTTCGCTCTACTCGAGCCAGACTCTTCATCCCTTTCAATGACAGCATCAACTTCCATAAGGTACGAAATTGCCCTGTGAATTTCAATGTGAAGATTCGAAGTTTTAGGGTAACTTATATGTGGTGAGTGGTGAGGATTCAGCTGAAAACATGACTTGCCTCGGCACTGTTTTTATCACACTTATTTTTCCTTGGCTTATCAAATACTTTAGAAAATTTCGATTAAATTCGGAAATTTTCAGATAACTTCGATCATAAGAGACAATTTACAGACGAAGAGAATACTTCCTTACAGGATGGTTTTGCTCAAAACTTAGTCACCTTGAAACGAGTCAACACGAACACTAACATTTTCTTTTTGTACCGATGAATTCGCAGATGATTGCACTCGCTATAGCAGGAGGGGTGATAGCTCATGCAGGAAGCCATCTAACATGTGATTTTCGGCGTTTGGTGAACTCTTCTCCGGAGAAGTTTGCATTAATAGCATCCTATTTTGATAACAAGAAGCCGAGTTACTGGGATCTAATAAAAGGATATGAAGGATTTACCGGTATTACTATGGTGATTCTACTCGCAGTAATCTTTATGTTGGCGACAAGGTTCAGAAAATTTTTCGAGAAGCTGCCATCCCCGTTCAACCACTTGGCAGGCTATAATGCATTTTGGTACTCTCATCATTTGATCGTACTTGTCTACGTCTTGCTAATCGTTCATGGATTCTTCGTATTTCTCGAGAAGGATTGGACCCAAAAAACGGTATGGCCTGAAACCACTGGTGAACCTTTGTGTTCCATCTGTATGGCTTAATAAGACGGTACAACAACGATCATATACTAATTACTTTCCATCTGTGTAATGTGATTACAGACATGGATGTACCTTTGTGTTCCAGTTCTCTTATATATTGCTGAACGCATTGTGAGAACTTGGAGGTCAAAAATTCGCTCAGTTAAAATCATCAAGGTAAGTTCACCTCTTGGCTGTCTGAGTTCTGTGGTTCGGTAATTTACACCAGTTTCGTGCTCTTCTCAGGTGTCGGAGCTACCAGGAAACGTCATCACCCTTGTCATGACCAAACCACAAGGATTCAAGTACAAAAGCGGGCAGTACATCTTTTTACAGTGCCCCGCCATCTCAAAGTTCGAATGGTAACTTTGAATCTTAATAATCATCCTATTTTTGTTTTACTTTTGTTTCTGTAAGGGAATTACAGGGCCAATTATGATGCTGAGGGTCATAGTGCTGGCCCGGCCCGACCCGACCCGACCCAGACCGTAGCCACCTTCAGTCGGGTAATCAGCCAAAAATGTGTCATTTTGCATCCAAATTTGAATGAACCATATGACTTGCAGGCACCCTTTCTACATTACCTCGGCACCAGGAGACAACTTCTTAAGTGTTCATATTTATTGTAACGGGGACTGGACAGGAGATCTAAGGAAAAAATTCACCGAGGGTAAAACACCGGTATCCACCACTGGCCATTCTGGAGAAGATGATGGCATTCACTCGAGAAGGTAAATTCCGCCACTTTCACATTTCCCTTCGTGAAGTTGAGATATTCTACGTAACCAAAACTTCTCCAATTCAGATTACCGAAATTATGCGTTGACGGGCCATACGGAGCTCCAGCTCAGGACCATCGAAACTACGATGTTCTCCTCCTCGTGGGACTTGGAATTGGAGTAACACCTTTCATTAGCATACTCAGAGATCTTCTAAACAATGCAAGGGCAGCAACAGTATGTTACTTGACAGATATACTTATTGGAGTAACACCTAAATAATTACTCAGTTTTTAATATGATCTCTTTCCTGCTCATGTAATCTCGTTTCTGGTGCTTAGGACTCAACCACTGAATTAAGTTCGTCGGCTGATAGTCTACCCAGTTTTGCCTCGACCAGTACACCAGAAAGACTTAACAGACCGACAATGAGGGTTAAAAGCGTTTATTTCTACTGGGTCACTAGAAAGCCGGAGTCTTTTGAGTGGTTCAAAGGTGTCATGGAAGAAATGGCGGACTCAGATCATAAGGTAAAGTATACAACACTACTACACATATTAGGTCATACGAAAGAAAATGAGTTAGTTATATGTGTGATCATAAACATTTGGACCAACAACTCTATCTTTCGTATGGATATAGGGTTTGATCGAGATGCACATCCATTTTACTAGTGTCTACGAAGAGAGGGATGCAAGATCAACGTTGCTGACCTTGGTCCAAGCTCTAAATCACGCCAAGCACGGTGTAGATATCTTGTCTGGCACTAAGGTACGACTTGCGAACCACCTTGTGTCATTTGGTATGACTTCTTCATATAATATCCGTTTTTCGATCATCTTCATCTGGAATCATTTGGCATAACACAAGCAAATTAGAAATTTAACATAAATCAACAGCTGCATATCACACTTTTGACCAACTATGTCGTTTCAATGTAACATCGGTTTTAAACTGGGAAGGCGTAAAAGTTGTTTCGTCCATTAAATCTACAGGTAAAGACGGACTTCGCAAGACCAAAATGGAAAGAAGTATTTGAAAACATAGCCACGAAAAATCCAAACAGCACCATAGGTAAACTATTTTCGTGTCGTCTTCTTTGTTATCTTACATATTCTTCCAACCGCCATCATGTTTTAGTAAGAAATAATCCTTGACAATAAGTCAAACGACGGTACCACCCAAGAATCTCATAAACATGTATTTAATCCATCACATCAGTAATCTACCCTCTAATTTGAACTAATCAGTCTTTCACTTGACAAGTGCTAAAAATAGGTTGACAACGTCTGAACCAATATCGATATTTGCAGGGGTTTTCTACTGTGGTCCGCCAAGGTTAGCAAAAGAGTTGAAGAGATTATCACACGAGATGACTCAGATGAGCCACACGACTACAACACGATTCGAGTTTCACAAATAACTGTTCTAACTAAGTTTAACGGAAACCGACTCACCAATTTAACTACTATTTATTCATTTTTTTGTTACCAATTACAATTATTTTTTTGTCACATCTGTAATAATTCTGATGTCGTCGCCAAGTAAATTAAAACTTGGTCAGTGTATATGTATATACGATTGATTCCTCCGACATGTACATGAAGTGTAGCAAACGTTTGACAATAAAGGCAACAACCATTCGGACAACGACCTGTTATCATTGACCAGAACGTCAGACAACAGTTTCTTCATATGTGAAGTCGCTGTACACGCAACATATTTCTTAACTAACCACAACTTTGTATCATTTTCTTGGTATTAGGACTAATGGTGTATAGATGTGCCACTCATACAATACATACATATTACATAGGGAGGCTATGAGTTGATCAGGTCGAAGAACGTTCTAATTTGTAACGAAGTATTATTCTTTTATTCATTGTTGAATTACTAGACAGAGATGATTTGGACATTAAGTTATTGTAAGACTTCCAATTCTCTATACAACTTTAATTTGTTTTTCAGGCCTTGTAGTAGCATTCCGAAATCTTCTGCGGTTTATATTTTAAATCCTGCAAATGTAGTCGTATACGATGACCAAGCCACCAACACGAAGAAAGTACAGTAAAACTATTACTCCGTATGATCTTCTGCTGGCTAAATGTCGTGGAATATCAATGCAGATTATTATGATCTTCTGTTTTCAGTCGTCCAAAATCATCTAGTTAAAACCAATACATAAACCCCTCATCAATTATTTTTCTTGCACCAATCTAATACTCTTATACAGAGCAAACAATTAATTTAGGCCCAATCTAATACTCTTATACAGAGCAAACAACTAACTGTCAAAGAACACAGGGGCCATGCCGCGAGGCCATTAGATGAATTCATGCCGAGAAAACAACACATCAGTAGACGTTAGTATTATTGAAGGTCGTCTGCTCGTTCTTGGGTCAGCGACTCCACAGTACACCCAATGTGTTGGGCATAAACTTGATGTACTTCCTTAAACGGCAGCACAAACGAGTTCAAGAAACGAGATTCAGCCATATGCACGACGGAATAGAAACTAGGACTCCTAATCAACAATCTTTTTGCTTTCAAGATCTGCAACACATCGTGCCTAGGCCGTAGCCTCTTCTCCAGACTAAGAGTCAACAAGGAACAGTGGGTAGCCAGGTAAGCAGGATCGAGTCCCAACTCGTTCATTAGAAAACCCAACTTCTTCTTAATGTTGTCATCCGACAACGTGAAGCACATCGCTTGTTTCATCATCAACATCTCAACATCACTTTGGGTCCACCCAAAGCTCTTAAACATCTGAATCCTCTGCTCAATATCTTCCTCACTGCACGAACACACCAAGTGAATTCCGTACATAAACGGAGGAGAGTCACGACTAATCCCCAACTTTTTATCGACCCTGGTCACGTTATCCCTAAAAGTTTCAGGTTTTCGACAAAACGTGAAGGGTCTCATAACCAAGTGCTTCTTAATCTCCTCAATGGAGATCCCATAACTACGCAACAAATCGATATTTGGCAATAAATTGTTAACAATACCAACATTCCAAAATTTGAAATTAATTAGCACAGTAATAACATGTGCATTACAAATAAAAACTTCCCTTAAAATTCGAATTGTAGGAGCAATATTAGAATCTAAACTCGACATTAAAATTCTGGGATTTGCAGAAATAATATGAATAACATCATCACTAGAAAAGCCCTCATTTTTGAAGAAATCAAATTTGGGTTTTAGGGTTTTGTCAACATTAGAAACCAGCAATTTAGGGTTTGAAGATACAATTTTTCGAATTAGGGTTTCATTGAAACCGTAATCTTTGAAGAAACAAACCGTTGAATTAGAATCTAAGCTGGTTTTTAGGTCATTTAATTTGAGATTTTGATTAGAAAGTTTGGAGGAAGTAGAGAAACCTTGAAAATGAGAAAACCCCAAACAACTTACTGAGTTAATTTCCAATGAATTGGTAGAATTTGAGGTTGAATTAGAGGAACAGTGAAGCTTAAGACCTCGAAATCCATGGAGAAATCGAAGGTTTTGGAAGCCATTGATGAACTTACCACCAAATCTTTGCATTTTTGCTTCAATAACTTTTTCGAATTTGATTAAATTGATTTAGCAAGAAAGAGGCAAAGTTTAGAATAAATCGGTTTCGCTAGTAGGATGGGTAGTGGATACTTGCCGTTAAAACGTGATTATTTTAGGGTGTTGATCAACTGTACCCGACTTTTTTTAATTGTACTCATAAAAGATCACACTACCCTCCTCATTTCTTACTCCCACATTTCAATTTTTTAAAAAGGGTTAATTATATAACATTTTTTTTTTTAAATAACCCCTTTTATGTTTTTTTTCTACTTAACCCCTTTTAAGACGATTTTGTTTTTAAATCACCCCCTTATCGGAAAAAGTCACCTTAAAATGAGATATTCCGGCCAAATTCATATTTTGAATGTTTTTTTCTTTCTTTAATCCCTATTTTACCCTTTCCTATTTATCTTTAATGCTTATTTCAACTTTAAAAATCAATCTATCAAATTTTTTATTCAACTTTTAAAGTTGAAATAAGCATTAAAGAGAAATAGGGATTAAAGAAAGAAAAAAACATTCAAAATATGAATTTGGCCGGAATATCTCATTTTAAGGTGACTTTTTTCCGATAAGGGGGTGATTTAAAAACCGCGAAAGTAGTAATTAAACCCCTTTACTTTAGCCGATTGTGAAATTAAGCCCCCTAAGTTTCAATTGGAGTGATTAAGCCCCTTAACTTATATAAAAAGTGAAAATTAGCCCTATTTTTAAAATATCATGAGAAATTGTATATCTCAAATCCAATTTTACAAAGATTAAAAATAAATCTAACTAAAACATACTAAATAAATACAAATAATAAAAGAATAATATTTTCTTAAAAAAAAAAAAAAAACTCGTAATGAGGAAAAATTAATAAAAATTTGATAAGAAAAAATTTTCAAAACATTAAAAAAATTATTATGTAAAGGTATTTTGTATGTTATACACTACAACTACAAGCCATACTTTTTTTATACGAAGTTCGTTTATTTTTGCCAAAATATTTAAACCTTAAAACGAATATTTGTCCGCCAAAATATTGTGCTGCATATATTGTAAGGGTTTTTTTTTCCTTAAGTTTTTGACATATTTATTTTTTAATTTTTTATTTTTACCATTTTTAAATCGCGAAAATAAAATAAAATTAATCTCATTATTTATGAAATAAAAAGTTCTACAAAGAATAAAGTTTTTTTTTTCTTTTCAAAACTCTTATGTCTAAATTAGTTTTAAATATATGTAGATATATTTTTACTTTACTTATTTTAATTTAGTTTAAATTATCAAATTTTGAATTAAAATTACTTAAACTATATTTTTTTATCTAGATAAAATTATGTATTAATTTGGATATTTTTAAGTTTGCACATATGATAAATACAATTTCTCATGAGATATTGAGAAATGGAGTTAATTTCACCTATTATCTAAGTTAAGGGGCCTAATCACTCCAATTGAAACTTAAGGGGCTTAATCTCACGATTAGACAAAGTAAAGGGGTTCGATTACCACTTTCGCGATTTACAAACAAAATCGTCTTAAAAGGGGGTTAAGTAGAAAAAAAAAACATAAAAGGGGGTTATTTAAAAAAAAAAAAAAAGTGTTATATAAGGGGGTTATATCCAATTAACCCTATTAAAAACTCTCTATTCTCTCTCATCTCACCATATACAACCTTATCCCAATTCAAACTAACCACCTTGTAAACCACCATTACCACCCCAACCACCCTAACAAGACCGGCGCACCATCCAATGCCCAAATCTCCGACGACCACCATGACGGCCGACCGACCACGGGCATCACCAACCACCACCCTCCGATGAGTCAAAATCAATCCATAATTTTAAAACTAACAAAAAAAAAAAAAAAAAAAAAAAAAAAAAAAAAAAAGGAAAAACCTAACTGTCCCTACTGCCGCCTAGGGGTGAGCAAAACCGGTTACCCGCTCCGGTTTTCAAGTTCGATTCGGTTACCCGGTTTTAAAATGAGTGAAATTGTCAATCCATATCCAATCCGGTTAATTCGGTTATCCGGTTTTAGATTCAAAAAATCCAGATCCAAAATTCGGTTAACCATGTATCCACTTTATTGTCAAATATGATTTTTTTGGTCAAATTTACAAAAAAAATGCGCTTTTAAATACTCTTATATATCGTCCATAGTACACCAAAAGTTAAAAAATAATTGTTCACAATCTAATTGACAAACAATGTCTAAATATAGATGGAATTGAGAAAATAAAAATGCCTCTACAAGAGTACAGGCCAAGGGTGAGTAGACGTAGGAAATTACTTAATTCAGAGTGAGTTGTAGATTAGTCTACCGTCTAAGTAGTAAGTACAATGTATAATTGTACATCACCACAAACAATGTATACCGTAATTAATTTAATTTTTTTGATAATTTTTTTAAAGTAATTTTTAAAATTTTAATATTCGTTTTAATAAAAACCGGTTTAAAATCGGTTATCCGTTTTACAAATTTTAATATCCATATCCGCTCCGGTTTTAAACTGGATATTCGGATTCGGAACCCGGATTTGAAAAAAACCCGGATTTTCGGGTTTTTCCGGATCGGTTTCGGTTCGGTTTCAGATATAAAAATCGGATCGGTTTTTTTTGCTCACCCCTACTGCCGCCCATTAGCACCTCTGGCCACCCTCTCCCTAGCCGCCACCGCCAGTCTAGCCCCACCAACACCCGCGGTATGGCCCACCCACAGGCCACCACGCCCAACCCACCCTCTTTCCTCATTTCTCCTCAACCACCCAGAACACCCCACGACCACCGCCCGTCCAACCCACGATCACCGCCGCCCAACCCACGACGACCTGTTGCCCTCTCTATCTCCGGCCGTCCACGCACCTCCATGTCTACCACCAGCAACCACCCCAAACAACTCTTATAAAATCAAAAAATTACATAACTACAAATTTGACAAATTAATGAACAAAAATTAAAAAGAAAAAAGTAAATTACTTGAATTAGGTCATTATTATTATTATCCATAATTAAAATCTTCAATGAATTTTGTAGTTAATTGGTTGATTTTTGGCGATTTTAGGTCTTTTTTAGGGTTAAGATATTACATATTGAAAAGAGAGAGTTTCAATTGAATAAGGGCAGGATGCGGAAAAATTAGGAGTAAAAAGGGTACAATAGAGTAAAAGTCGGGTACAGTTGATCAATTACGTTATTTTACCGCATAATGTGTCAATATATGTTTTACCAAAAAATATGTGAATATATATATATATATATATAGAAATAGGTTCTTTAGAGTCCAAGGGGGGTGTTAGAGTCCTTGAGTCCTAATCTTGACCGTTGGATTGAAATTGATCAATGGACAAGAGTCACTCAGCATTTATTACAAATTTGCATTAAGAAAAAGGAAAAAAAAAAAAAAAAGAAATTAATAATTACTCCGTACACTTTCCCCCATAACTCCTCTTCCCCAAAAAAGAATTTATTTTTGATTTTTCTAACCTCTTTCTTCATTTCTTCCTCTGCCACTTTTTCTTAATCAATCAAACCTTTCTTCTTCATTCAATTCATTTTTCATTTCATTACTCTTCTTCATTTTTCACCCAAATTCAAACTCTACCTAGTACATATCGTTGTTTTCTTCGTTATCATTAGAGGTATTTTTTTTACTCATTTTTATATTGTTTTATTTCATTATAAGAATGAAAAAAATCGTTTTTTTTTTTCAAATAAATTAATTAATTTTTTCATATTTGAAATATCAATCAATGAAAGATTGAGATTTCATGTTTAATTAATTTTGAAATTTGATTTGATAGTTTTTTTAGATCATGTTTAATTAATTTTGAAATTAGGTTGAAATTTCTTAGTTAAAGGTTTAATTTTTATATTTTATTCACCATTTATTTTGTGCTTTTTACTTTTTGAGTTCTTGTGTTAATTTGTTGTTGAATTTTGTATATTTTCTCGGTTTTTGGTCGAATCTCGATTAAAAATTTGAAAAACCCTAAAAATTGATTGTTATTCCTTTTTCTGCTGCTGGTATTTCAAAATTTTAATTCATTTTTTCAGTTTCTTATTTTTTTAATTTCAAATTAGGTTGAAATTTCTTAGTTGTGTTTAAATGTTTAGATTTAAAATTTAATTGATTTTCTCAGTTTAGTATTTGTTTAATTTGAAATTAGGTTGAAAGTTTTATGTTAAAGGTTTAATTTTTAGGGTTTGTTCTTGATGTATTTTGTGTATTTTGCCCTTTTTTAATTTTTGTGGTATTTTGCCCTTTGTTGTGAATTTTTACTTTTTTGAGTTAATTTGTTATTGAATTTTGTATATTTTCTGGTTTTTGGTCGAATCTCAATTAAAAATTTGAAAACCCTAAAAATTGATTGTTATTCCTTTTTCTGTTGTTGGTATTTCAAAATTTTAATTGATTTTTTCAGTTTCTTATTTGTTTAATTTCAAATTAGGTTGAAATTGCTGTTGGGCGAAACTTTTAAATTTAATAGAGGCTGAAGAGAGTGAAGTCCCTCGCATGGCGTTCATATGTTCTGGTGGATCGGTATGGATTATTATTTACCCTTTCTAATAATAAAGTTCTTGTAATTGTTTGATAATTATGGAATTCTGTATGGAAAATGTAAGATTCCCAAGTGAAAACTTTTCTGACAGTGTTTTACAATGATTTAAATTGAAATTCTAACAGAGAAAAATAACATTTTAAGTCAGTTAAGAAGAATTCTAACATGTTGAACCGTGAACTATGCTTTTCTACTATATGTTACAAATTTATGACGCTTAACACATTTTCTTGTCACATATTATCGTGTTCATATCGACAAAGCTCGTCGCTTCATATCGTCAATTGACACCTAACCCCGCAATAGAGTGCGTGATGTTTTACTTGATAACGTCTCCAAATTTGTCAAGGAGAAGCCTCACTTTATTAAGGACCTTAAAGCTGGCGTCGAGTTCAATGAAGCATAAGAAGTCGCAAAATGAACCATCGCACCATTTCATTGCTCATTAAGTGATCGTTTTATTTTGATCTGTTTTATCGTCTTCAAACACCGACTTTATTACACTGTGTTCGCGTTGAACCTCTGAATTTGTAGTAATTAGTACATTGATTTGTAATTTGAATTGACAAAACCTTGAATTCGTTTGTTCGAAGTTTATTCATATTTGTGTTACTTCAGTATTCAATTATGGCACTTAATGTTTTCTACTAAAGTACTTTCAGTTGTTGTTGTTTTGCTAACTAAGAAAAAAAAAACATATAATAATAAATGAAATTTCAAGAACAAAAAAAAGAATTATAATAACTTTTTTAGAATTCCATAATCAAATTTTCAGATATTCACCCAAATTCAAATTAGAGTACATATTAAATTCAGATTTTAACACTAAGTTGAAAAATCACATTCAAAACTAACAACACAAAAATGAAAGCTATTACAGAAAATGAAATTTCAAGAACAAAAAAAAGAATTATATCAACTTTTTTAGAATTCCATAATCAAGTTCCGAAATTACAATTTCATGTCCAGAAAATATTCACACATCCTCAGATATTCAGCCAAATTCAAAATTTGTACATATTAAATTCAGATTTTAAAACTAAGTTCAAAAATCACATTCAAAACTAACAACACTAAAATGAAACGTATTACAGAAAATGAAATTTTAATAATACAAAAAAGAATACTAACAACCTTTTTTAAAATTTCAATACTTCAGAGTACAATTTCAATAACTAACAACCTTCCAACTGAGTCTTCGCTGTCATCTTCTTTATTACGCTTCTTCTGCGGATAATAAGCTCCCTTCATTTATGTGTACCAAAGCCAGAACCTATGCCATATTGAAGTCTTTTTCAACGTTCTCGCACAAAGCCCCTTCATTTATTCCACTTAAATCGACGACTTCAATCGAACCTGAATTTAATAAAAAACCGAACCTGTAAAATAGAATTTTCAAAGTTAATTAAACATTAAATCTCAATCTTTAACTGATTGATATTTTAAACATGAAAAATATTTGATTTAAAAAACGATATTACAAAGTGAATAACTGTAATTATTAAAAAAAGAATTTCAGCAGAAATTTTTAAAATTTTAACACAAAAAATTGAAATTTCAACACACTGACCTTAAAATTACACCACGCCCGCTTGAATTCCCACCACCATCTTCCATAGATTGATGCTTGAAATGGGCAACAAACTTCCAATCACACCTAACAAATATATGAAAACACATACAAACACAAATAAATGTAAAAGTTAAATTCAAACAAGATCTAAAAACACTATCAATATTTAATATTACAACACGCAACAAAAGCGTAAAATTAATAATTTCACAAATCTTTCTGCTTATAATGAAACAAATATGAAGAATATAAAAAAATTACCGCTTTTGACTTAAAATCGATGAAAACGATGATGAATTAATAGGACAATTGAAGATGAAGAGTATTGAATCACCATGGACTAAAAATTGAATGAATTTGGCTGAAAAATAAGATTATTTTGTGGAAGATGAAGAATGAGTAGTTGAATGAATGTGGAGAGAGATTGATGAAAATTTTAAATAAGAAAAAAAATAAAAATATTGTAATGTTGGAAAGGTGGGAGAATACACGTACAATACTACATGGGAACTCACAACTTCCTTTTTTTTTTTTTTTTTTTTTTTTTCTTTTTTTTTTAAAGTGGCTATTAATTGCACATTCAATCTCAGCCATACATTCTCTTTTGATCCTAGGGCTAATATGAGGACTCTAGGACTCTATAGAAAACTAGGACTCTCTATAACTTTTCTCTATATATATATATATATATATATATATATATATATATATATATATATATATATATATATATATATTAATAAATAAGAGGTCTCGTTTTTTGCGAGATTCATTTATCAGTCTCTATTTTTGGAGCTTTTTCAGTCCTAGTTTTCTGGGTTTCAATCCTATTGGAAATATAGGTAAGAGCGGCTTAGTCGTTTCTCTTATGATGAAGATGTGAAAGATCAGTTTCTTAATGAATCGTTATGTGGCGTTACACGTGTTGTCGGTTTGTTGGTTTCAAACAATTTGGTTAGATGAAATTGTTTCTCGTCAAGGCTCAAGATTTTTTGATCCTCTTGTGAAAAGCTGTTTGCGGCGATATGATAGAGGACGTGCTTTGGAGCAATTCAAGTATACAGATCTTTCTTTGAACGAGAGTTTCTTTTATTTGGCTTTAATCGATTTGTATCCAATTGACACATGTTGTAGATGTCGTATGACTATTTATTAATGAATTTATCCTTTATTTCAAAAAAAAAAAATGTGAATATATATGGGTTAATGTGTCAATTTAAATAAAATCTCAAAAAGTGGTTAAGATAAGCGTTAAATTATTCACTCTAAGCGTTAAAATGGTTACTTATTTTATTCCAAAATAATTTGAAAATTCTTTGTTTGAACTTACTATAAATAGAAAGGGCACTTATTTTGGGAAAAAAAAAATTAATGGAAATCTGTCATACAATAAAGTAATTACACCAAAAAGTATATATATAGAGATGGAAGTTGGGTCTGGGCTAATGGGCTAGCACTGCCTAGCATGGCATGCAGCCCAAGACATTAGGCATGACCCAACATGATACGGCACGCAATGGGCTGTACCTGAGCCTTGTTTTTTATGAAATGGCGTACCAAAGCACGACACGACACAACCCGCCTTAGGCATGACCCAACTTAGGCACGCATGTCAGCCCTCTTACGGCCTAGGAAGCACCAATACTTCTAAAATATGTCGTACCCGTGTCCGATACGTATCGGATACCCGATACTCCTCCGATACTCCTCCGATACGTCCCGATACGTATCTTGAGGTATCGGATGTTTTCCGATACTTCTGTGATGTTTGACACGTCACCGATACTCCACCGATACCGATACTCCAATAAAAAAAATCAAAAAAAAATCAAAAGAAAGCATGATAACCTTGATGATGTTGGTTCTCTTGATGTGGCTAGCCTTTCCCTTGATGAGCCCGACATGGAAATGGTCATTTTTGATGATGATACGTATGGTGAATTTGATGGTGATGTTTAGTTTAGTCTTTTATATTTGTAAGAATTTGTACTTTTTCTAAATTTATATTAACTTTGTAAGACAAGTTATTTATCATTTTGACGAATTTATGGTATTTCAATTGGCCAAATTTATATTGACTTTTATTTTACCGTATCGTGTATCGTAAAATTTTAGATGGCCGTATCGCGTATCGCGTGTCCGATACGTAGGCCTGAGCACGGATCGGATATCCGATCCGAACTGCATTTTCGGATCGGATATCCGTATCCGAAATTCCAGTTTTTTACTATCCGATATCCGATCCGAAATCCTTCGGATATCCGAAATTTGATATCCGAAATTTTCAGATCGGATATCCAAATATCCGACGGATATCCAAACATGTAAATACCTAATTTTCCATAGCCAATTTTACAACAAACGTCCAGGTAAAATAAAGTTATCGCTTAATTTCGAATCGTACCATTGATAATTCACTACAAATGTCTAAAATACAAAATTTCACCGAAATAAATAACCAAAATTACACAAACAACGAAAGTGAAAATAATCTCAAAATTAAATGCAAGTTTCAAATTTATATTTAAGGAAGGACACAGAATAGCAGTGGTGAACTCGTGACGGTTGACAGAGAAGTAGAGCCCGGTGGGCGGTGGCAGCGTGGTGGGCCCTGGCCTGGTGGCAGGCCGTACGATGTAGAGAGGAAGATGGAGAGACTGACGAGCGTGAGTGACGAGAATGATGTCGGACTGACGAGAGAGAGAGCGTGAGTGGTGCCTGACTTCGTCGCCGGACTTGGTTTCAGATCTGAAATTATGGTGTTTTGTATTTGGGAGAAAGAGAAGTGAAAGAGACTAAAGAAGTAAAGAGGCAGAGAAGTGATCCCTCCACAAAAAAAAAAAAAAAAAAAAAAGAGGCAGAGAAGTGAAGTACTCTGTACTTCGTAAGTTATTAGTTATACATGTGATATGGGCTTGGGGTTGGGCTTTTTGTTTTTGGTTAGTCTAGGGTTTTATGATTTTTTTTGGGATTATTTTAAAATTTTCGGATATTTTTCGGATATCGGATATCCGAAATTTCATAACTAAATATCCACGGATATCCGATATCCGAAAATTTCGGATACGGATATCCGAAATTTTTGAAAAATCGGATCGGATATCCAGAAAATCGGATCGAATTGCTGATAAACATTTTTGGATCTCGGATATTCTGATATTTTGCTCAAATTTCTACCGATACGATTCAGATCGTGTGTCTCAGATTTGCTTCCTAGCTTACGGCACACCTTTGACATAAGCCTGTATTTTTAGTGAATTATACGGAGTAATTAGTTTTTTATAAGTGTTTTTTTTTTTTTTTTTTTATAATACTCCATATATAATATAATATATTGAGATTTATGAGTGTTGATATCATGTATTATATATCGGGTTCACGTTTTGTAAGACTAATTAAGTACAGTGGTTGTATGTGAGGTCAGATCGTTTCGCATTTTTAATTTTTTGTAATTTTAAATGATTAATAATAAAAATTCACTTTGTATTTACATTATTTTAAGCTTAAACAATCAAATTCGTAAATTTTCAATAGCTCGGGTCGAAGAAAGCTCAAAATAAACAAATACTGCGGGTGGACCGCGTGGGCTGACACGCCAATGACCCAAGGCACAACCCAGCACGACACGTGGCACGCTTAACCGTGCTTGGGGCATACCAAAATTTGGTTTCGGCACGCCATGCCGACACGTGGGGCAGCCCAACACGGCCCACTTCCATTACTCAAAGTACGTAGTATATGTTATTGTTACTCTTACATTTCTTAAACCACCAATACTTGTGTGAGACCTCTCACAAGGTGGTGGTTACTTTTTTTTTTTCCTTAATATATGTGGTTGATATTGGTTCGTCTCACGTTAAGTTAACGTGAGAACGTCTTTCAGAAGAATTACTTTTTTTAAACCCCTTTTAGCATTTTCGCTTTTTGTAATCATTTTAAAAAAATTCACCTTCTCTGACCAAGTTATTGACAAATTCTACATTGGATTACGCGGTTACATTATTGCTTAAAATTCATACAATTACTATTTTACGAGTGATTAATAAAACGAATCAAATAAAATTATATTATCGCTTCAAATATAAATAGTGCCAAATAGTGTAATTTAATAATCTTTAAATTGAGGGAGTATATAGCACCATAATGGTTGCTACTCCGTATTTTTTTTTTATTGCAAAGTGTTTTTAGCTACGATTATACTAATGATAGTAGCTTTCTATTTTTTTTTATATTCGGCCCACATTAGCTACATTTTTGTTTAACAATCGTCGCCTTTTATAAATTTTATTCAATTGAATTATAAATTAGTCGTTACCGATAACGATTAATTTATATAAAAATTCTTTTATATTACTCCGTAGAGTAAATATACTTTTTGTACATCCTCAAGGCCTCAAATTGCCCCTTTCATATCGCCCTCGCATTTTTTTCTCGTTGACACGTTCAAGTTTTGCTTGATTGAGTATATGACTATGGACCTATTTTTTACAGCTTATTTTCAGCTCATTTTAATTCAGTTCAACTCACTTCAGTTAAGTTCGATTCGATTCACTCCATTCAGCCTAATTCACCACTTCAGCCTGGGCTCGATTCAGTCAAAGACAATATATTATTTAATTGAACTTCATTCTGCTCAAATTTCGATTTAGTTCGATTTAGTTCGATTATTTCGATTGATTCGATTCTCAATTCTAAAAAGTCCGAAAGAATAGGTTCTATATGAGCAAAAACAATTGGTGTTAAATGGTCTATTATAAATCGTATCGATTTTTTAAGTTACTTCATTTATTAAGTACTTCCGCCTTTTTAAAATAGATAATTTTGCCCTTTAACTTCAATAAGATAAGAAGATATTTAATTATACTTTTATTTTTAAAAAGGTGATCTATTCGAATTAAAAATATCTTCCTTCGGTTCTTTCAATAAATGGATGATACATTTACTCACTCATGCAATTAAATAGTACAAGTAATATTCTTAAGAAACACACTTTTGAAAAACTAAATGATGACACTCGAATAGTTTCAAATTCAATAAGAAGAAATAAAGCGAGCCCTCGATCAATTTAATATTTAACTATGAGCAACTGTGAATATTTACCCTTTAAAGAAAATAATAGCAACATAATCAGCTCAGGGGGGTACGTAATTAAAAAAAAAAGGCACGAATTCTAAAATCTAAACAAAACTTGATCAATAATCTTATGTCATGTCAAAAAAAAAAAAAAAAAAAAAAAAAAAAAAACCGTATTTGCATGATAGGCTACATGTATATGTCAATCGTTTAAAATTGTTGTCGAATAATTGTACTGAGTACAATTACATTTGATAATTAGTCTCCTACATAATTATCAATAACTCTTACTTAATTAAGATGGTATATCCGTCTTAAGCTTAAAACGGGTTAAGTACCTCCCCTTGCACATAAAATACAAATATATTACGGAGTACATCTTTCCAATCCACTCGACTTTTGTGTTATTCTCAATACTTGACCCGTTTTAAATTAAAAGTTATTACTGATTAACTTTGTATCATACTCAGTATCTCAACAACTTTATCAAGATATCGATAACTTTAATTAGAACGAAACTTGACAACAGAGACTAAGTTGAACATGTGTGTATTTAGTAGACATTGTCATATTTCAAGGAAAAAAAAAAAAAAAAACATTTTTTACTACCAACATGAGTTGCACACTTATACCGATCAAACTCTCATTTGAACGAGCAAACATTAAAGTAAGACGTTAAGTTAATTGTGTGGTATTTCTTTACGACCATTTCATTAATTACGTATCAAAAGCATATAAATTATTCATATATATCGAATATGTAACTTCATGACTTGTTCGGGGAAAGTGATATCAATAACTTCACGAAGTGCCCATAAATTTGTGTGACATATACATTATACATCTTCCAATAAATGAATTTATGCTTGTTTAATCTTCAACCTGCCCTATAAAAGGAAAGTACAAAAAGAGGTTTAAAGAACACATAATAAAGATCAGTCAATTTACAAAAGCGATCTCTAAATTTAAAGAGAACGCTTAATTAACCTAACCGTTTTATAATGAAAAAATAGAAAACACCTCCTTATCTGACCGTTCTCTTTTCAATTTATAGAAAAAAAAAAAAAAGTTAAAAAAAAATACAAATCACGTAACTCCCTCACCCTTAAAAAAACTCATTTTTTATTTAATTTTTCTATCCTCCTCTGAAATGGAAAACCTAATTTCCTCAATTCTCTCACCCTTAAAATAACGCCTCCATCACTGTTGTTCACTAGCAATTGCCCCATTTCATCACCAACGTCGCACTGCTTACGCTGAGATCCGCAACGCCATCGACATTTATGTCATCATCGACACTGAAATCTCCGACTTTGGAATCATATTAGTTATCTTCCTTACTCCGATCACATTAATCGTTTTATATATTCTTCAGGTGATTATTGATCACAATTTTGAATTATTATGGATTTACTTTTGTTTATTATTTGATTTGCCCTTAAAATCTATTCTCAATTTGTCGTTTGACAATTTCATATGTTCAATTAATTTTTCTGTAATGTAGAGTTTTTCAAGATTTTGTTTTGAAATTAGGTCTTCAATTAATTGGGAAGTTTCCATGGATAGCTGTTGTAAGTATTTCTCTCCCACTTCAATGTCATCGTATGATTTTGATTGCGTAATTCTGATTTTGGGAGAGCCTAATTTAGGGTTTTTTTTTTTCAGCTTTATATTGAATTTGATAGCGTTGATAATTTGTGTGATTTTCATCTATCTATCTATCTAAGGTGAAGGTGGTTTGGAACTTGAAGAGAATCATTCAATTCGTCCATTGTGGGCATGTCCTGATGGTCAGATAATTCTCGAAACTTATATATTCTCCCTTTTATAAGCAAGCGTATGAGTTTCTCATATCAATAGTAGAACCCGTTTCCAGGTAACAGCTTTGCCCCGTTTGTTCTTCATTTCTAAACCCCTGTTATACTTCTTTGGCTTGAGTTTGAGTATCAGTTTATTAATTGGTTTTGCTTCCTGGAAGGCCGGAGTCGATTCAGGAATTTCACTTGACCCCACACTCTTTATATGCTGCCGTCTCCTCATCTCTCGACACCGACACCATCATAGCTGTCCTAAAGAAACTGTCCAAGACCATACTACCTCAAAAAATTATTGATTTCATCTATGCTTCTACAGCCAATTACGGCAAAGTTAAACTCGTTCTTAAAAAAAATCGCTATTTCATTGAATCCTCTTCCCCTCAGGTAAATCACTTTCCCATTATTCACCAGACTTATTTTATGTTTTCCTTGATGATCTATATCATTGTTTATGGTTTCAATAGGTCTTACAACAGCTACTAAGAGATGAAGTTATCGGCATAGTTTGAACTAAGAAATCTATTATTGTTGTTATTTGTTTCGAATTAAGGTTAAGCACTTAAGCAACACTTATGTAACGAGATTAGTTTGAACTAAGAAATGGTTTGAATTTGCAGGCATGTATTGCATTTTGGTTGTTCACTTTATGGTTATTGACTTACCTCAACGTCTTAGTTGTTTGTTGTGATCAAACTATGAAATTGTTTGCTTGCAATATTTCCTAGTCAGGTTTCTCTATTTTTACCGGTCAAAATTTCGTATTTTAATTTGTGCTTCTTATAAATTCAAACAGGTTCGACTAGCTTATTTCAGTTAATTTACTGGTGGCGATTCGCAGGACGACTTCTAGTACGTGAAATCTAGAACATCGACGGACTACAAAGAATTGTGCTCCACTTCAACACCATGCCATGTAACAATATAGGAAAACTCATCAAGATGTAACGCTAGAACCGGCAAATGTAAAAAGCGATTAGCGTTTTTTTTGTTATATTTGATTAGATTTGAACATCATGCCGATCAATTGATCTGGTAAAAGGTAATGGTCTTGTGTTGTTGGATATTAGTGGCGTAATTTGTATTTTTTTTCTTCAAATATTTTAATAAAATTGTTTTTTTTTTTTATTATTTCATACAAATTTATTCGTATTTTTTTTTTAAAAAAATTTACAAGAATAGAGAACTGTGGCCTATAATAGATGTTCTCAATACATATTTTTAGAGAGCACATATGTTAAATAGCTGTTCTCTATTCCTATATTTATAAAATGGTTGTCATTAATAACTGATCTCTATTCTACTCCAAAAGAAAACGCTCATGTCAACTAGGCGTTCTCTAAGGTTTTGCATACACAACGCCTCATACACCCGTTTTGTATACTTTATAGATCGCTGAGGAGGAGAACAGTCTAGAGGCGTTTTATAAGGCATATTTCAACAGTTCTCTATTCCCTTTTTTGTACTATATATAGTATATAGCATATATATAAAATCGAAAAACATAAAAGTGTTTCTTTTTAAAGGAAATAAAGTACGTGTAATAAATTCTATATGACAGGAATAGGGCATTCTTCTGTTGGAGGAAGCTCTAGAGCGTTGACTGACGCGCAGAGCTTCTCGGTTAAGGATGAGGAGACTGGCAGCATTGACCACTCTGTACGTGAGACAATGCTGCAAGAGTACTTTGATGGTATCATTCCTCCGAGAAATGGTAATATTTCTGAACATAGTGTCGGGCCAATGACTAAGGCACCAAAGTCCAAAGGGTTGTTGAAGAAGACCTTCAGCTCCAAAGTGCGGGAGAAGTTTGGGAGATCGCCTTCGGCTTCCTCTAAAGTAGGAGACTCCAGTCAGGCACCAAGGGTGGGGGATCAGCTTATAAGGATGATGAGGATGGAGGACGCAGAGTTGCATAGATTGACGTCTGGGGCCAAACGTGTTGTAAACGGCCTGCAGTTTATAATACATCAGAAAACAGATAGAAAGAACGATGTCATGATAGATCCTTGGGGCCAGGTCCAAAGCAAGTTTCATCAACTGGCTCCGGACGGGTTTCTTGCTAGGGAGGACTTCGGGAAGTGCATTGGTATGTTGATATTCTTTTAAGTGTTTTCTGATACATTCACATCTGTTATAATATCATATCATGTTAGAGTATATGCACATGTGAGAGTTTCATATTAATTGTGGAATAGAGCTAGTTGTGTACTTCTAGTATAAAGGTCTTCTCCCATTGTCAATTAGTTTTGAAAATGTGAATGTTTCTTAGACTAGTAAAGTGGGTTTACTCTCTCTCCAGTCGGGTTTAGCCAGACCCGTTTCATGATTCTAACAAATATTATCTGATGTTATAACAAAAACGTGATTCCTTTTAAAAGGAATGAAGGATTCTGAGGAGTTTGCAGTCGAGCTATTCGATGCATTGGCTAGAAGGAAGAAGCAAAGGATTAGGAAGATAAACAAGGAAGACTTGCTTGATTTTTGGTTGCAACTGGCCGATCAAAGTTTCGACGCTCGTTTGAAAATTTTCTTTGAAATGTACGTAATCATTTATCACCCTTATCTTCCTCAATTGTTGTTATCTTTGTCTTTGATTTCCTAATCAACAATATGGTTGTATACCGCATGCTTAGTAAAATCATAGAAACTAGAAAGTTAACCGTACCTATGAAAAAAAATGAGAAGTTTCTTTCATAATCATAAACGTTATCCAATCTACTCCGTAATAATCTTAACTAATCTAATAGTAATCTAATACGGAGCAATATAATAATAAAGTCAAAATTATAACATTATAATCGAGATTTGTCACAATTTACTTGTATGTTATGCTCAGTAATATATAACATTATATTGTATGATTCAAATTTGAGTATATAATTAATTAAATATTCTAACGATCGTACTAAAATTATGAATTAATAAAATATTTATGCAATCATAACAAATAAAAATTTTGTATACTTCTACATTCAAGAGCAATCATAACAAAAATTTTGTACTCTGTATCATTTTATGGTGCATTTGGATAGGTGGATTTGATTTGAAATTTTTGATTTGATCCAAATGACTTGTTTGGCAAAATACAAATATTTGGATTTGGATTTGAACAAAATTCATCCCTACACCAACCCAAGCTTATATTTAGTGATTTCAAATTCTACCTCCACCCCATGTCATTTGCAAATTTCAAATTTCACAATTAAGATTTGAAATGTGAATTTTCAAATCAAATGACTATTCCCAAACACTACCTTAGGGCATCACTACAAAATAACAGCTGTTTTGCGACGGCCAAATTCCGTCGCAAATAGCCTAAATCCGTCGCAAATGTCCATTTGCGACGGAATTTCTGATTTAATCAGGCGCCTCGTTTTTATTTGTCGCAAAAAAACTTGTGCGACGGAATCGTCCGTCGCAAAATTATTTTGCGACGGAAAAATCCGTCGTAAACTTAAAAATCCGACGCAGACAAGGGAAGCAAACTCGGTCGCAAATATCCGTTGAATTCCGTCGCAAATGGCTCTTTGCGACGGAAAATTCCGTCGCAAATATATGCGACGGAATAAGTCCGTCGCAAATTGCGTGGGTAATTTGCGACGGAGATCCGTCGCAAATCCTTAACAATCCGTCGTAAATAGTCTCAGATTTTGCCGTAGCAATTTTTTTCCCCACTAAACCCTCGTGATTTACAATCCATTTACGGTGTTCAATACACCCAAAATACAGCCAACAACCAACACAAAACACACAACATCCATATATTAACATAAGGTGTCCGTCAAAGACACCCAAAATACACAGTCTATTAAGTTAAACCGTTTCAGTTTTCAAATTTTAACAACAAACATAATCAGCACAACCCTAAATCTGCCCCGCCAGTACCACCAGCGCCGTCAAAGGGTCCGCGCCTGAGAAAGTCATCCCCTTGGTTGCATGTCGGAGGAGGCTGCGTGTTCAGGCGTTGAGACTCCATGTACTGCTCAATCGCCGCCAACCTTTGAGTTATTGATTGGTTCTCTTGTGTAAGGCGGGTCAGTAGGCCGGGAGCATACGTGGAGTGCTCTCCAGCAGACGAGTGACGAGGGGGCGGACGCTCGTAAAACAAAGAAGTCGCAGAACCCGTGCCGTAGACACGTCCTTTCTTGTCGTGTCCGCCGACAACCTCGTAGTACAATTGGTTCTCGTCGACGGGAGTGTCCGGCTGGGTATTCTGGACCTCCTCCACTCGTGGTCCGAAGCGGTCCTAATAATAAAATACAAAATATAAAACTCGTTAATTTAACTAGATTGTAAATAACAATATAATCAAAAAATTATTAGTTAAGTATAAATGAAGTCTTACAAATATACTCTTCACTTTGCCACTTATGAAACCGCCAGTCTTTTTCGAGGTCTTTGTCTTCTTTATTTAGCTCTGGGACGTATACGGGTGTCTTAGTTCGAGCACACTGTACATAAAGAAATTAATTGTCGGGTACTTATTAGACAAAAATACATACACACGTACAAAAAACACACACACACATATATATATATATACATAAATAAATAAAGTTAATAATACGAACCGCCTGTCGACATATTGCATCATATCTTGTCGACCCATAGTGTGCGTCCCCGCAGCTTTTCCACCTTCCCCCTGTGAGCAACGGTTTTTCGACTGGATCTCCGCCTTTTTCTTCGTTTTCTAAATCAATAACATATTTAACGATAAATTAGTACACGTATGTATATACGTATAATATTTAGCGATAAATTAATTAAAGTTGTAAGTTTCATAATTACCCCGTCAGCCTTCCACTTTAGATATCCCTCAAAAAGCCTTTGATCCACCTCAATCCACGATGTACCTTTAATTCGATCTGCGATTTATAATTAACAAACTTTACGGCATCATAGATGAGGCGAAAAAATAATGTATCTAATAATACGTATATGAGTTTTTCATACCCTTTTGGTGGATCCAGTCGGGAAGCCTTTTCTTCACGTCCGCAAAGAACTTCTTCTTTATTTCGGCTTCGTGTTTTTGCTTGTACTGGTAGTTATGCTACGTTCATATTTTCATAAAAAAATTGAATCAACAATACGAGGATATAATTTAAAAAGTTTTAAAAGTTTTAAAATTAAATTAATAATAAGGGTAAATTAAATATTATTACCCTGAAAGAGTTCCACCACCTCTCTTCTCGCTTCCTCCGAAGTCAAGACCAATTCGAACGAATTAGGTCATCGTAGAAATTACTGCCATAACTTTAGTCTTCACGGGGCCGTCTTTAAACCTCCATCAACATATATAACATACGGAAATCATTAGTAGTATATGTAACAATATTATATTTAAGTAATTAATTAAATTATATAATTAAGAATTAAACAAATTAATTTACAATTAAGCATTAAACGACTTACCATATGCCGATAGGATCTAATGTGGGTAGAAACCTCCGCTCATGGACCATAAGCTCGCTTATCTCGCCTTGATCAGCTATCACGGTTCTCATCATCCAGATTATTTGGAGGTGCACCGCTCGCTTCCCTCGTATCTTGTAGTCACCCTTCTACACATGCAAACGTCAACACATGTATATATATTAACTTATGTATATATTAGAAATGTCTTCTCAAAAATATAAAATATATTTAATTGATTACAAATTGTAAAATTTCATAATCAACACACGTTAAAGCGTCTAAATCTAAGCTAATCACTCATCCGAACTATTAGCTTCACTATCATCGCCATCGAAACAGCTTCCCAACTTCTTCTTCATCCTCATCCGTGTCATCTTCAAACTCGCCACACCGCCATCTTCGCCGAGTCTTCCTCAATGGGCTCATCTTCGCCTGGCAATAAATTCTACCATGTCATTCTCGTTCTCAGGCATGTCAGGCTCGTTCTCATCATCCTGATTATGACCGATAGGAATACTACTGCCATCATCTTCATCATCGACATTAGGGGCCGATAACTCCCGTGGATTTGTAACAACGGCCTCCTGGTAAGCATTATCCTCGCGGAGGCATCAACGATCAACTTCGCTTTCGTTTTGAAGACAACTCTCCACTGGTCTTTGTCTCTCTTAAGACTTGGATATGGTGCATAACACACTTGCTCAACTTGATATGATAACACAAAAGGATCGTACGTTGGGTATTTTCTACCACGATGAACTTCAACGATTTTGTACTCCTTGTGTATATTCATACCACGCCTGAGTTGTCAAGCCAATCACATTTGAACAAAACAGCCTTGTAGAGCTGCTTTGACCCAACATATTTCAACTCAATCACCTCTTCAAGACTTCCATAATAGTCAGCACCATCAACAGAGGTTACACCTACTCCATTGTTTATTGTACTTTTCTCTATGCTCGGTGCGACCATTGAACGCTCAAGTTGTACCCATTGATTGAGTATCGCCCAAGTGTCGACTTCCTTGACGGTCCAAGTGCTAACGCCTTCGTAGATCGTCTTTCAAAACTGGCCCTAATAAAGAATTTATTGCGCTTTATTATTTGTTACACAATTTTATACACTTTATGAGTAAAATATTAATAACTATTATGTCATCAGATATAGTACTTACTTGTTGCTTGAACCACATAGGATATTCGTTCATTGAACTTACTCCAAACATCACCAACTGAGTTCCAGGTGTTGTAGAAGGATAAAACTCTCAAACATCCTACATAATAACATTACTTGTTTGTTAATTTGAAAAAAGTTAATTATAAAGATTTATTCACGTTAATTATAAACTTACAGCTCATAAGGCTTAAGGATCTCACAGCTTAGACAACACGTATTTGTGTGCACAATTGTATTCTTTGTCATCCGTAAATCGAGCGACACTTTCCAAAGCTGGTTCTTCCACCATGGTCGATAAACATCTCTGGTAGTTGGTCGTCAACATCGAAACGCCGATCGATCCAATGTCAAGATCTCGCACCTTGGTGTCTACATGCTCTTTATAATAAACTAATGTAAATTTGAAATTTCTTCCAACAAAAACGCATTGCCTATGGATCCTTCAACATGTGCCTTATTCCCAATTTTTCGCTTCAAGTGATTAAGAAACCTTTCAAATGGATACATCCATCGATATTGGATCGACCACCCACTCTAAGCTCGTAAGGCAAATGAATCGGGATATGTTCCATCGAGTTGAAAACGAAGGTGGGAAGATTTTTTCCAACTTGCATAATATTTCCTAGATATTATCCTCAAGACGATGTACATCGGAAATTGAAACCGTAGTGGCACACAAGTCGCGAAAAATTGACTTATCTCCGTTAAAGCTTTCCATTCGTTCTTTGGAATTAATTCTTTCAGAGCAACCGCAACAACCGCTCCATAAACACGTGATACCATGACTTTTCATGCCACTGAGGGTGAAGTTTTTATTGTCAACACATCTACTTAGATCCGATGCATACCCGTCTGGAAACTTCAACTTCATAAGCCACTCGCAAAGAACCTTTCTCCGCTGCTTATCTAGGACACACTTAGGATCGGAGCGCTTTCGACAATGAATCGTCAACCGCCTTTGCTTTAGGACCATAACACGCCTTGCTCTTGTCGTCCATAATTGTGTTAATTGTCCGCTCAAAGAAGTTCTTCTCAATGTGCATGACATCTAAGTTATGACGAATTAACAACGCTTCCAATAAGGAAGGTCCCACAATATACCCGCTTCCACCATCCCAACTTTTTAGCTTTCAAAGCCTTCAATTGAGCTTCACTTGCATCAATCACAGTGGGTAGAGGTTCCACAATTTTCCACACTTCGTCCCCAGACAACAATTGTGGTCGCGCATCAAGTTCCACGGGTTTTTTCTTCAAAAAACTCTTATCCTTACGATACGGTGGTCGGCTTTCAAAAACTTTCTATGACAATCGAACCAACTCCACTTCCCACTATGCTTAAGCCAGAAACAGTTATTTTTATCACCACAATAAGGACACGCCTTTCCTCCCTGAGTTGACCAACCAGACAAAGATGCCATAGGCGGAAAGTCGTTAATTGTCCATAATAGTGCAGCTCTAAGTTGAAAATTTTGTTTCCTTGACACATCGTAGGTGAATACTCAGCTTCCCACAACTCTTTTAATTCTTTCACCAACTACGGAGGTATACATCTAAATTTTTCTTTGGATTGTTTGGACCGACAATTAAAGAAAGAAAAATGAATTGTCTTTTTAGACAAAGTGAAGGAGGAAGATTGTATGGCGTTAACATTACAGGCCAAGTCGAATACTTCAATCGAGAGAAGGGTGCAAATCCATCCGCATAAAGCCCTAATCGAACATTTCTACTCTCACTTGCAAAGTCGTGGTATGTCGAATCAAAATGTTTCCAAGCCTCACCGTCACCGGATGAGCCATAGTACCACCTACTCGAGAATTCTCTCGTGATGCCATCTCATTTGTTCTGGCTATATGTTTAGTAGCATACAACCTTTGAAGACGAGGGCCAAGTGGAAAGTAGAGGAGTGATTGTTTTGCCACACGCTTCCCCGTTCATCCGAGTTTGGTTTATATCTTTGAAGACCACATTTTCGGCATGCATCTAAATTCTCGCCTTCTTCCCAAAACAACATACACCCGCCATCACATGCATCTATCTTTTAGGTGGGGTAATTGAAGACCTTTTAACAATTTTTTAGCACTATAAAAATCTTTGGTCATTTTGTTATTTTTTGGGAAAGCGTCTCCAAGCAGACTACTAACCGAGTCGACAACCCTATGAGACAGATTGTGGTCACACTTCAACGTAATTATTCTAGTGGCGACTTCCAACACGGACATGGGACTTCTTTCAAACAAAGGCTCATCACCTTGTTTAACATATCAAAGAAAGCTTTTACTTGAGGTGTGGTGCTTCGCTTACTTCATCAAAGATTCAAGGCTTCTTCTCTAATGGTATCCACCTCATCTCGTAAAGCGTCATTTATCATTTCCCGATAAGGATTATCAACCACCGTACGCATAGGTCTATCATCTACGGGAAAATCCTCTCCGTGACAAAACCAACTAAAATAATTACTAATAAATCCTTTTTTAATCAAGTGGCTTTTGACATCTGACTCATTGAAAAGTCTAGCGTTGCCACAATTAACACATGGACACTTAATCTTTTCGCCATTACGGATGAACTCTGGCAAAAGTTTAGCATGTTCGATGAATTCGACAACACCATGAGCAAATCCCACTTTCACTCGTTTATTATCATCCAAACGGCCGTACATCCAACTACGTTCAATTCTCTTCATTGTCAATCCGTCTACAAAAATAAACTTGTTATAAATTATTAATTGAATTTCAAAAACTTTGAAATAATTTGTTTTTGAAAGAACGAGTAGTCATAGGTAACTTCTTATCTCTCCAACCTAAACCCATCTTAGAATGACCTATATCACTATCAAATAGTTACATTTATTTATGTAATGGTAAAAATTTCGGCAGCAATTCGCATCAGTTCTCCAAATACACAAATAATTCGAATTTCCTCAAAATATATGTATCCTGAGAACATCCGCTAAAAATTGCCACCAAATTTTTACTATCACATAAACAAATGTAACTACTTGTCACCTAAGTGATATTGATCATTCAAAGACAAATTCCCAAAACGGGACTATTCGAGAATTACTCCTAATGAATAATTCTCGAATGGGTATACTACTGGCCAACGCATAAAATTTGGATTTAAAACATTTTTATAAAATACATAACTTTAACAAAATACACAATCACATTATGTCATGCATACTATACCCAACACATTAATAATTATCTACCAACTACTCTAAAATCACCGTAAATCAACCTATCGCTGGCTCTACAATTCTCTAAAATACCCTAACAATGGCTCTACAGCTTCTAAAATAACTTAACAATCACTTTATAACACTAATTCAACTTAAAATGGCTCTACAAGTCTCTAATTAAACATTAACACATAATCTAATCAAACTAATCAATTAAACTACTAACAAACTAAATTAATTAAACTACTAATCATCAATTAAACTAATCAATTAAACTAAACTAAATTAATTAAACTAATTAATCAATCAAACTAATCAATAAATTAATTAATCTAATCAAATCAAACTAAACTAATTAAACTACAAAACAATTAATCAAACTAAATCAAACTAAACTAATCAAACTAAACTAATTAATCAAACTAAATCAAATCAAACTAAACTAATTAATCAAACTAATCAAACTAATCAAACTAAACTAAACTAAATTAATCAAACTAATCAAACTAAATCAAATCAAACTAAACTAATCAAACTAAACAAAATAATCAAATCAATAAATTAATCAATCAAACTAAATTAACTAAAAATCATACCTCCTTCACCAAAGTATTACTACGGCGAATCCGGTCTTGAGTGGGACGTGATGAGGCGCGGTGGTGCCGAGTAGAGGCGGCGAGGTGGGGCGTTTGGCGGGGTGGGGCGTGGTCGGCGGCAAGGGGGACCAACAGCAGGGTGGGCCTTCGTGGAGGTCCGGCGGCGTGAAGGGGCGGCGGCGTGGTGGTCGGCGGCGTGGTGGTCGGCGGCGTGGTGGGCGTGGTGAGCGTCGTCGTCTCGAGTTCACTACTCTCTCTCTTTTTTTTTTTTTTTTAAATAACCGACGGCAATAATGAAAATAAAAGGCTGTGAGGGTTTTTTTTTTTAGTTTTGCGACGGAAAATTTGCGACGGACCATAAATCCGTCGCAAACTCTGACGTATTCAAAGATGCCAAGGAATATTCCTTGGCATCTTTGGTATTTGCGACGGATTTATTGTCCGTCGCAAACGATCCGTCGCAAACTTTTTCGCGCTTAATAATATTTTAACGCCAATAATTGGCGGTACAGTATGCGACGGAACTTGCGACGGATTTAAAATATTCCGTCGCAAATTCCGTCGCAAAACAATTGGCGCGTTCCTAGAATTGGCTCCAATTATTGGCGGGCTGTGTTGCGAGGGAATTTGCGACGGATTTCTGGTCCGTCGCAATTATGCCGTCGCAAATAATATTGTCCGTCGCAAAGCAAAAGTTCTGCGAGGGATTGTTTTGTCCGTCGCAAATGCCGTCGCAAAACAGCTGTTTTTTTGTAGTGCATATTGCGTGATATTTGGGATTTAGCTCTGCGGTTCCATTGTTTTAGTTTATCGTTTATTCTTACGGCTTTTAATCCCACACTTCACCTTGCACTTTATCGTCTTTGAACTCGTTATTATTTTGTGTCGGCATTTTACGGCTTAAAATACTCCATCCTGCAATAAATACAAAATATTTGTAGTAAATCGTACAAGAGGAAATATAATACAAAATAGGGTGACAATGCCGTAAATGTGTGCAAAATGACGGGGAAATAATATGTAAAATATGGGTAAAATATTGACTCATCACTTCTGCCACCTGCCTCTATCATATCGCTGCCTATACTATTTGACGCAGTCTTCCATGAGGGACTCTTTGAATCTGATACTGTTTTGGAAGTTTATTTTAAAAATTGTAACACTTCATATTTGATTAAATTGACTATTATTATTGTATTATTGAATTTGATTTGTTTAAGTTGATTGCTTGAATTTTTTCAGAAGAAGGAATTTGCAATAAACTAATAAAGTTGGTCTAGTCATATGATTGCCACTTCTCATTTTGGAATTCATACTTTTTTACTCTGTATTTATTTTTGATATAAAGGGTTGATAGCAATGAAGATGGAAGAATTACAAGAGAGGACATTCAAAAGGTACTCTAGATTCTTATGCTAAATTAATGTGAGTTTAATAGTACAACTAGTTTTAACTCCCGTGATACTCACGGTTTTCATTGAATTTCTTGTTTGGATATAATGAGGCTAAATAATGGGTTAATCAAAAATTTAAGATTACAATTGAGCTTGTTTTACTTGACATTGATTTCATACATGAAATTAACGACAATATTATTGTATGATTACATACTTTTTTTACCCGAACAACGCATTATAATCGAAAAATATCTAATAATAAAAAATCAACAAATATGTTAAAAATTAGATATCATAAATAGATTACATAGAAATTGGAATTCCATAATCGTAGGACGGGGTTTGGAATTCTTAGATATATGTCTCATCTTTCGCACTGTGGTCGTTGTCGTTTGTCTTTGCTGAAAAGGTTTTTCGATACCCCACCTATGAAATGGTTTACACTATGAATACTTTCATCAATGTCTTCATGACAAATTGTTAGATATCGACTTTTGTTTTTAATTTAACTTGGAATTGAATGTTCAGATGAAGAAATCCTATGCGAGTAAACTAATTATTCTCTTCATAACCGTAACAATTAATCTGAATGATGTTTCTTAATAGGTTGTGTAGAGGTGAATTGGAGAATTCGACAAATTCAAGTGCAAACATCTAGTATAGCACAGAGTAACAATCATTTTTGGATTGAAAAAAATTGCATACAACAAGTCAAAAAATTAAGCTTGATATACTTAAAGGGAAAGGGGATTTGAAAAGTTTATTGTAAATGCATGGAGTCATAGACTCAACCGTAAAAAAGAATAACATGAATGTTTTGAACAGACGAATATGAAGGTGAAAATGCATTTAAATGGGTTTCATTAAATGGTGGAAACAATGAATGTGAATAAATGAAAATGAGTGTGTAGTGAAAGATCAAATGGATAAGCATATCAAGATGAAAGCAATTTGACGAAGGTACAATGTAATGCCACGTGGAATTTAGAGTATTAATTAGATATTTAAGCTACCCTTTTAATAATATTATATAGACAGATATAGATAGATAGATGAGTGTGTAGTGGAAGATCAAATGGATAAGCATATCAAGATGAAAGCAATTTGACGAAGGTACAATGTAATGCCACGTGGAATTTAGAGTATTAATTAGATATTTAAGCTACCCTTTTAATAATATTATATAGATTACAACTAAAATAGTACAAAAATATATACTTTGTCAAAAAAATCTACTAAAGTCACCGACGTGTTCACCAAAAGATTTAATCACAATCAACAATTATAGGTATACAAATAGTATGAAAATTGTTACAATTATATAATATCACAATTATCATACAATGGTACGTAAATTATTATACTCCGTATAAGAATACAAATGAGGTGGTCTTAAAATAAGTTATTGTAAGACGGTCTCATAATTGTGACATCGACACTACCTTAAATTTAAGCATGTAGATATACAAATACGATACATACGGTTTTAAATATACGAAAATTCGTGTCAAAACAGTATAGTATTAGTATATACGAAATTTGTATATAGGTTACAACCGCATCCTATTCGTATCGGTATCTCGTATACACATTTTTGATGCGATTTTCAAAAAAAAAAAAAAAGAAAAAAAAAAACTAATTTGTATCAGAAATTACATATTCAAAAATTGTATCATACGGAGTATTCGTTTCATATATACGGTTTTGTTCTCCCTTATTTGTAAACTTAACTTTTAGGAAATATTAAAACCGTATTCATATATACGGAAACCGGCCCTACTAAAAATTATGAATTTCTTGTAGAATTTACATCTCCGTATTTATTTATTTTTTGTACAAATAGAATTTACATTTGTGTTTGAATTTTACAGCTAATTACGTTAAGTGCATCAGCTAACCACTTAGCAGCAATAAAGGAAAGAGCTGATGAATATGCAAATTTAATCATGGAAGAACTTGACCATGAGAACCTTGACTACATCGAGGTAAATTTAACGCGGGCAATATAACAGGAGAGGGGGATTCGAACCCGTGACCTACCATCACGGATACCTCAATCTTAACCGCTAAGCCAAGATATCCTTGGTAATATGAAAATTTGAATTAGAAATCGTTTAACTAAATTGAACTGAACTTATTTAAACCAAATTAAATTAAAGTCTAATTAAGTCTCATGGCTACATTCATCTCTGTTATTGACTGTTATATTCGCGGTTTGAGACATGCCCAAAGTGGTCTAAAAATTTGACATCTGAACTAAACTTAATGTAAAACCGTTTTATAAAAAACATAGTACTGAGATTAACATGCCATACAATGATTTTGGGGCTCATGGTCTTAAAACTGATAGTGATGCCTCTAAAAATTGTAATGTTTGTTAATACAGATAACTAGAATCTATTGTTTCGTCATTTCAGTATATTAAAAAACCTCGACTTTTGCGGCATCTGTGCAGTTGTGGCAACTAGAAGCACTGCTGCTACAAAGAGATAAGTACAGACACAGCAGGTCGCAGAGCAACGTAAGCACGACTGTCAGCACTACAATGGGACCAAGTGAAAAAATTGGGAGAGATGGGAGGCCGGTGAAAGTGAAAATGATGAGCATGGTGAGAAGAGTGAGCGGTACACTGCGAAGATTTGTCAAAAACAACTGGCAAAGAGGTTGGATCATACTTCTGTGGCTGACGGTCCTAACGTTTCTCTTCGTCTGGAAATTTCATCAGTACAGAAATAGAGCTGCATTTTCCGTCATGGGTTACTGCCTCTGCACTGCCAAAGGGGCTGCCGAGACTTTGAAGTTTAACATGGCTTTGATCCTTTTGCCTGTGTCCAAGAAAACCCTTACGTGGCTTCGCTCGACTCGCGCCAGACTCTTTGTTCCTTTCGACGATAACATCAACTTTCATAAGGTACGAAAGTGGGCTGATTTCAGCTGAAAACACGACTGACCACGACACTGTTTTTCATATCTTATTTTTTCTGAACTTATCAAATATTTTAGAAAATTTCAGCTAAAACAATTTAAAAAACGAAGAGAATACGTCCTTAGATTGCTCAAAATTTAGTCAACCTGAAAAGAGTCGACACAAACGCTATATAATCTTTTCTTTGTGCTGATGAATGCTCAGATGATTGCATGCGCTATAGCAGTAGCGGTGATAGTTCATGCAGGAACCCATCTGACGTGTGATTTTCCGCGTTTGGTGAACTCTTCTCCGGAGAAGTTTGCATTAATAGCATCATATTTTGACAACAAGAGGCCGAGTTATTGGGATCTAATAAAAGGGTATGAAGGAGTTACCGGTATTACGATGGTGATCCTTCTCGCAATAACCTTTATGTTGGCGACAAGGTTCAGAAACAATTTCAAGAAGCTGCCATCCCCGTTCAACCGGTTGGCAGCCTACAATGCATTTTGGTACTCTCATCATTTGGTCATACTTGTCTACGTCTTGCTAATTGTTCATGGATTCTTCGTATTCCTCGTGAAGGATTGGACCCAAAAAACGGTATGGCCTGAAATCACTGATGAACGATTAATAGGATTGTATAGAAGACATTAACGATCACATACTGACTTACTTTCCATCTGTGTGGTGTGATTTCAGACATGGATGTACCTTTGTGTTCCGCTTCTGTTACATATTGCTGAACGCATTGTGCGCACTTGGAGGTCAGAAATTCACTCAGTTTCAATTAGTAAGGTAAAAGTTCACCTCTTGGCTGTCTCAGTTCTGTAGTTGGTTAATTTCTGAAAATTACACCAGTTTCCTGCTCGTCAGGTCTCGGAGCTACCAGGAAACGTCGTCACCCTTGTCATGACCAAACCTCAAGGATTCAAGTACAAAAGCGGGCAATACATCTTTTTACAGTGCCCCGCCGTCTCAAAGTTCGAATGGTAACTTTGAATCTTAATCATCCCATTTTGGTTTTACTTTTGTTTCTGTAAGGGAGTTACAGGGCCAATTTTGATGCTGAGTGTCGTAGTGCTGGCCAGAAGCGCAGGTCGGCCCCACCTCCTAAACAGGTTAGGGTCAGGGTTGACCGAACCCAACCAGTTCAACCCACTAGAAGGTCAGGGTTAGAGTTCAAATGCACCAACCCTAACCGGGACCGCTGATCACCAGACTGAGGGTTGACCAGATTTACCCAGACCCATGCTGGATCTGGCCGACCCCGCCCCAACCCAAACCGTGGCCACCTCGCCTCAAGTCATCAGCCCAAATGTGTATCATTTTGCATCCATATTTGAATGAACCATATGACTTGCAGGCACCCTTTCTCCATTAGCTCGGCACCAGGAGACAACTTCCTAAGTGTTCATATTGATTGTAAAGGGGACTGGACAGGAGAGCTAAGGAGAGTATTCACCGAGGGTTCAACGCCGGTATCCACCATTGGCTTGGGAAATTTTGAAGATGATGTTATTCACCCAAGGTAAATTCCACCACTTTTATATTTGCCTCCGTGAAATTGAAGAATTCTATCTAATCAGACATTCTCCAATTCAGGTTACCAAAGTTACGTGTTGATGGACCTTATGGAGCTCCAGCTCAGGACTATCGAAACTACGATGTTCTCCTCCTCGTGGGAGCCGGAATTGGAGCAACACCTTTCATTAGCATACTCAGAGATCTCCTAAACAATGCAAGGGCCGCAACAGTATGTTTTCTGACAGATGTACTAAGATAATTACTCAGTTGTCAATGTGATTTCCTGCTCATGTAATCTCGTTTCTGGTGACTTAGGACTCAAACACTGAATCAAGTACGTCGGCTGATAGTTTTACCAGTTTTGTCTCGACTAGTCCACCACAAAGGCTTAGCAAACGGACGATGAGGGTTAAAAGCGCTCAATTCCACTGGGTCACCAGGGAGCCGGAGTCCTTAGAATGGTTCAAAGGTGTCATGGAAGAAGTGGCGGACTTGGATCATAAGGTAAAGAATACAACGCTACTCAAATTGTACTTAACAGAGGCTAGTTCTAGACAAACCCTACCTCACTTCATAACAAGGCCAAATAGTTAAGCCCTTTTTTTTTTTCGGCTTAATTTTAGCTCAACTCAGCTATTATAAGTTCAGCTCGGCTTCCTTATAGATTCAGCTCTTTTAAGCCGAAAAGAACAGGACCTTAGTTATATGTGTGATTATAAACATTTGGACCAACTACTCTTATCTTTCTTATGGATAATAGGGTTTGATCAAAATGCACATCCATCTTACTAGTCTCTACGAAGAATCTGATGCAAGATCAACGTTGCTAACCTTGGTCCAAGCTCTAACTCACGCCAAGCATGGTGTAGATATCTTATCCGGCACTAAGGTATGTTTTCCGGACCACCTTGCTTCATCTGCAATCATTTGGCATAACTCAAACAAATTAGGAATTTAACATTAATGACATTGTTAATGCCTAAGAGGGAACGAAAAAAGAATGACACACTTCTAATCGATAACTGCATATCACAATTTTGACGGATACATCGTTTCAATGTATCATCGGTTTTCATCTGGGAATGTGTAACAGTTGTTTCACCCCTGAAACCTACAGGTACAAACGCACTTCGCAAGACCAAAATGGAAAGACGTATTTGCAAACATAGCTAAGAAACATCCGAACGGCACCATAGGTAAAACTATTTTCATAATTCTCGTCTCGTTTCCTTCGTTGTCTTACAATTTTGTCCAACCACCATCTTGTTCTAGTAAGAAATATTCCTTGACCATAAATCAAACGACTCAATACCACCCGAGAAACTCATAAAACATGTTTTTAAACCTTCATCACACAGTAATCTACCCTCTAATATGAATTAACTAATCTTCAACTTGACAAACATTCCATAGTAGCGTGTACACACAAGTTGTGCTAGAATGAGGTTGACAATGTCTGAACCATTATCGATACTTGCAGGGGTTTTCTACTGCGGTAATCCAGGGTTAGCAAAAGAGTTGAAGGAATTATCACACAAGATGAGCCACGAGACATCACCACGTTTCGAGTTCCACAAAGAACTGTTCTAGGTTTAATGGACAATGACTCAAACCAAGCTAACAACAATTTACCCATTCTTAGTTACCAATTACGGACTACCATAATTTCTTGTCAAAGCTGTAATTATTCTGGTGTTGTAGCCAAGTAAATTAAACTGGGTCAGTGTATATGTAAATACGATTGATTCCTCCGACATGTGCATGAAGTATAGCAAACGTTTGACAGTAAAGGTATCAACCATGCATTCGGACAACAACCTGCTATCATTGACCAGACCTAAGACCACAGTTTCTTCATTATCTCCAAAAGGTATGTATAATTCTTTGAAATCATGAACTTATTCTTTATATGTGAAGTCGTTGTACGCACAACATATTTCTTAACTAACCACCATTTTGTATCATTTTCTTGGCGTTTGACTTGATATTAGGACCGTACCACTGGTGTATTGATGTGCCAGTCATACAAACATAGGGAGGCTACGAGTTGATCAGGTCGAACAACATTCTAATTTGTAACGAATTGTAATTTTTTTTATTAAATTAAATTTTTATAATGGAATAGTTTTTTAGGCCTAATAGTAGCATTCTGAAATCTTCTGCGGTTTATATTTAAAATCCAGCAAATCTAGTTATATACTGCGACCAAGCCACCAACACGAAGAAAGAATAGTAAAACTATTATGATCTTCTGTTTTCAGCCATGAGAACGACTGGTTAACTGTCATGGAATATGAATGCAGGGTGTTTACGTAGGACCTAACATGAGACTTAGACATACATGTGGTGCATCAGTGTTTAAACTTTTGTTTATGAACATTACGTCTAACATAAAGTTGTAGTGCCATCATATACTCCTAAAACACTTCAAACGAGAAACCTGAAACATCTAGGCTAGTTTTCAAGAAGAAGAGGTAAAACCTGTCATCCTGCACTTCTCTAGCGGGTAGCATCAGCGGCAGCGGCAGCGACTGCGACTTAATTGACGTGTAATTTGCAGTAACTTTGACGACGACCACGCATTTAACTGAGTTCTCAGTCCTCCTTCTCAGACAAGCTGATAGATTAAAAGACAATAACGGACATGCTATGACAGAAGGCCAACCGATGCAACAAGGATTGTGTTTACAGGGAAAAGTAGATATGAAATTTCCCTTAACGAGAACAACAAAGCCTTAGTCCAGAAATCAATTGAAATCGGTTTAAAATGATCGTCATTTGAAATCGTCCATAAACATGGGAAATGAGACAGTATACATCACAAGATCATTACTCCCTTTGATCCACCAATCAATTTGGTTTCGATAATGTAAATATCATCGAGAATCGTCCATCAGTCAAGGGAAATGAGACGGAATGGGTCAGTAAATCATTACTCCCTCTGATCTACCAATTTCTTTAGCATTTGCTTTTGAATCGACTTTTTAGGCATGCGATTTATAAATATACATATATAACTTGAATTTTTAGCCCAAAAAGTTAATCTAAATCGAAAATTGAAATTCAATTATTACAACAAGAAAACAAATTCACTTAACATTTGCACAAAATTTAATTATTACAACAAAACTACTCATACAATTAAACAAAGATTACATATTTACCATGTAAATCAAACTGAAAAAACCATAATTTAATGAAAGTAGCTCATATTAAACAATAAACAATAAATGAGGGGTCAAAATATAAATTCAACAAGATCACATGAAAAGTCCCATACAAATTGGTCACTACAATTCGGCTTTAACATTAAAACTACCAAAGTTCAATTCAATTCAGGCGTCCCTAAGTTCAATTGATAATAAAAACGCGTAGGAAGAAATCAACTTGCACAAGTTCAATCAATCAAGAAATTAAAGCAGGTTCCCAAATCAAATATTACAATCACCCTAAACTCTAATTAAGAATTTAGCTACTCGTGATAAGGTAAAAGCAATAAAATCAATAATAACAAACATAATAGAAGAAATAAGAACAATTGAAAATAAACCTGAGATGAATCTTAAAACTAACTAATTAAGTTTGAGAGTTTATGTGAAAGAGAACTTGAAAACTAAATTAAGCAGTAAGTTTAAACCTAAAAATAAAGCTTAAGTTTCTAAATCACGTCTTAGGAGTATTTACACAAAAACTTTCAAAAACATTCGGATTAAAATTGAAACCGATGCAGAAACTCCTTCCGCCGGCCGGCCGGCTGCCGGCCTGGCTTAGACCGGCCGGTCCCTCCAAACTTGGGCCGGCTCCTTAATCTCCTTGTTGGGCTTCAATCTCTTGTTCTTTTATTCGTATTCCCGAGCTTCCGTATCAAGTCCTGGCACTCGTAATGATCCACTTAGCTCAGTTTCGGCTCTGAAGCGCCAAAACCTGCAAAATATAAACGAAGAACAGCAGTACCGCAATATAAAACAAATAGCTCCTAAAACAGCAACAAACCAGAATAAAGGCAATCTAAATGCGACTAAACCGGGGGTATATAATCTATATAAAAAGCACGTATCAATTATGTTAAAATGATACAAAGTTGCTTGTGATAGAGACGTGAACATAACTCCCCTATAATTTAAAAATATTAGGATTTACTAATAAAAACATTAATTTAAAAAATATTAAACTTCGATAATTTAATTCATAGTAATAGAATTTAATCGTGAGAAATATATTATCTCCTAGTCAATAAGTACCACATCCTCACACAGTAAACTATTTTTATTTCTAAAGTTCAGTACCTTCCCATAATCTTGATACACTAACTTTGATCTTCTACTCGTTTTTAGTTAAATTTAATTCACAAATGAATGAAAAGGTTTGAAAAAAGTGTTACGATAAATAAATAAATAAATAAATGATTAGCTTTGAGCATGACACATAATTAAATTAACAATGAACGTGACACAAGTATGACACAGTAAAAACCTTGAGAATTGTATGCGTCTTTCTTCTTAATAGTCTTATAGTTGAATTTGTAAGTATAGACTGACTTTAGTAAAAAAAAATTAATGCTAATTTGATTTAAATAGGTAAAAAATAATTTTAATTGTGCAAAGATGATGTGTATAAAGTGAGGGTAAAATGATATTTTCATTGTTAAACTTAACCATAAATAGAATTGTGGCCAAATGAGTGAAATTGACAGAAAACTGGAAAAGGAAAATGGGGTTAAATGAGTGAAATGGGGGAGTGATATTTTACTATAAATTGAATAATGCCAAAATTATCTATTTAACTTGAAGTTTTGTAAAAAAAATTACTTTCGTTATTACTACCTTTTTTTAAATTTAAAGTTTCTGTTATATCATCAACTTTCATAAATAAAGTTCGATTTTATACTTTTAAATTGGAGTTTGAGAAGTCAGCACATAAGAACACTACACTATATTGACTCATATTATTAAAAAAGAATCATACAAAGATAGTAATCAAGAACTAAAAATGTTCAATATGACATTATTAAACACGCTTATCAAATACGAAGTATACCTTAAAAAATAGAAATAACACAATTTGTAATAGTACTCATAATTATAACATAATAAATTATAACTATATAACGTAGTACTCGGGAAGATTAAGCTATAGTTTTTGACCTATATATACAAAAAAGGCTCAAGACTTACCTAAAAATTATCCAATGCGTCATAATTAAATAAGGAAATTATGTGTAATATATTATTTATTTCCAAAATATTATTTTTTTCTCAATTTAAAATATTTAATTTATTTTATAAATGAAATTTTTTTTTGGATGAAATACCTTGATATTTACAGTCATTAAATAGCATTTTTTTTATACAAAACTATTGATGTGAATTTTATATTATTTCGACAAATACATTTTATAAAGCATAAAAATCAAAGACTTGCCTAAATATTATCTAATGTATCATATTTAAATAAGGGAATTATCTCTCATATGTTATTTCCAAATTATTAGTTTTTCTCAATTTAAATTAATTAATCTATTTTCTAAGTGTTGTTTTCTTAGCTTATTCGCTAAAATTCTCTGGAGTTAAACTAACTATGTGTCATATAATTATTTATTTCCAAATTATTTTTGTTCACAATTTAATTTTTTAAATTATTTTACAAATAAATTTTTTTGATTGGATGAAATACCTTGATATTTACACTCATTTGATAGCATTTTTCAATACGAAACTAATGATGTTAATTTTATATTATCGCGAAAAAATACATTTTATAAAAAATTAAAACAAAAGATTTGACTAAATATTATGTAATGTATCATAATTAAATAAGGAAATTATGTCTTATATAATTATTTATTTCCAAATTACTATTGCTCTTAATTTAAATTATTTAATCTATCTTTTAGGGTGCAATTTTCTTATTGGCTAAATCTCGTTGAATTAAGGAGAGCACTCGAAAAAACCATCTTTTATATATATAGAGTGTGTTAATTTATTTACTGAAAAATTTGAAATTTCTTAAAATTATCTGAAATTTTTAAACCATTTAAAAATCTAAGATAAGGAAAACATGCCCTTATACTCATCAAAGTCTCGTCTTTGGACGATCAAACATATACGGAGTGTCGGAGTATATAGAGTAAGTTGTGCTGTATTCACGAATTACGACCATTTCATTAATTACGTGACAAAATGTATGTCAAAATCATTTTTATATAATGAATTATGAATATACGTGACTTCATGAACTTTTGGGGAAAGTCACAGATGACTGCACAAAGTGCATGCCCATAAAATTTTGTGACGTATCTCCGCCTTTATGTTTGAAAAACTTATATAAAGGTGTTTCTTTTTAGAGGGAAAAAAAGTGTAATAAATTCAATGACAGAAATAGGGCCATCTTCGTCTAATGGAGGAAGCTCTAGGGCGTCGACTGACACGGCAGGTTATTCGAAGGGAGAGTGTCAAACACAGGGTACCGGGGTAGGGCATGGAAGAAGAATGACGATAGAAGATGTCGAGTTGCTTAGGTTGACGTCTGGGGCCAAACGTGCTCTGAATGGCCTTCAGTTTATAAATAAGACAACGGACACGTCAGACAGAAAGGCCGATATCGGGGTAGACCCGTGGGCCCAAGTCAAGCAGATGTTCGATAGACTAGCTCGGGACGGGTTTCTTGCTAGAGAGCACTTTGGGGAATGCATTGGTATTTATGTTCAATTTTTTTCTAGTAGTGCATATATATTGTTATATTCACATCTGTTATCATATTACTCATTGTTATATTATTATAATACTGTTATTAGGATGTCAGTGGGGCGGGTCAACGCGGATAACGCTCTACGCATCCGCCGCAATTAAAGTGGATAGGGTGTACGTTTTGTGGGTTGTGGAGCGAAAATAAAAATTAAAAGTGATACCCGCCGCGAGTCGTGAAACGCTAGCTCCTGCTATACCCGCTTCATCAATTTTATTGAAAAGAAATTGTAACTCATAAAGATTAAAAATTCAAAATTGAATAAAATTTTTAATTTTTACAAAAAAAAAAAAAAATAGTGTCAAAAAAAACAAAAAAAGAAAAGTAACACACGAATATTAAAGATTGAATGAAAATTTTAATGTAATACGTAGTAGTTGTAAACTTGTAGTCATTTCTAAGTTTGGTCGTTGGTTGTGTTGGATTGATTTTTGTATAATTAATAACGTGTTCTGCATGTATTTAAATTTGACGTTTACACTACTTTGAATCGGTAACTTCATATATTTGTTATGTCTGTTGTAGATTATAGTTTATCGAAAATTTTGGTGATTTTTTTATAATAAAATTTACTCTATGTGGCGGGTTTGAGGCGAGTGGGGCGGGTCTGGTGTAGGAGATGGTGGTGGTTTTAGAAATTCCCCGCTAGACGGGTGGTGGAGGGCGGATGGTCCCCTGCCATGGGTGATGTAGGGGACCCTTCCCCTTCCCCGCCCTACTCAATGATCGATATCCCTAACGATTATCCACTTGTTGTTACTCCTTATTACGGAGTATTCATCTTTTTGTTAACATTTTTCTTTTTGAGCTATTCGATCGTCCAATTGTTAACAATTCTATTTTGATTTTACTTATAAACTACAAAAATACACTATTATCATTACTTTTTCCATCTTATATCTTTACACGTCCCAACATAAAGGATATTTTGATAATTATAATATAAAACCCTTACTCACCTGTAAATTTTGATCTAAAAATAAACGTTAACAAAATGATGGATTAGGAGTATAACACAAAACGTGATTTTTTTTTTTAAAAAGGTATGGCGAATTCGGAGGAGTTTGCAGACGGGATATTTGATGCATTGGCTAGGAGGAGAAACGTGCAGGAAACGATTAAGAGGATAAACGAGGATGAATTGCGTGAATTTTGGTCGCAACTTTGTGTTGATCAAAGTTTCGACGCTCGTTTGAAACTTTTCTTTGAAATGTATGTAATCATTCTTCATCCCAGTTACTTTTGTGTTTGATTTCTTTACATGGTTGTGTCACCCCGGTTACCACATGCTAGATTGCTAAAAATGAAATCTAATTGAATAAAAATCTAATACTATATGTATAAAGTCAAAATTATACTGGAGTATAGCTTAACATTTGGCACGATTTAACTGAAGGATAAAAATACTAGTTCGTATTATTGAAATATATAAATTTACTACTCCCTCCGTTTCAGTGAATTGTTTATAGTTTGACTTTTTGGTGAGGGAAAAAATGTCAAACTGTAAACAAATGACTAAGACAGAGGAAGTAAAAGGGTTGATATCAATGTAGAGAATTAATACTTTATTTGTTTGTTTTTATTAAAAAGGGTTCATAGCAATAATGACGTAGATGGAAGAATTACAAGAGCTCAAGTCCAAGAGGTATTTCTATTACGAAGTAGTTTTTTTTTTTTTTTTTTTTTTTTTGTTTTTTAATAACTTTCATGTGCGTATTAACGTAAGTACGGTCTTACACAAGAACTACTGTAAGAAATATACCCGTAGAAGAGAGTACTTCAATTCATAGATAAAATGATTTATTACTAACTAATAAAATGATTTATTACTAATTGAATTGTTTCAAATATACTCCCTCCGTTTCATTCATTTAGCCTCATTTTCCTTTTTCGGCAATTTCACTCATTTAGCCCCATTTCTAATTTTGGTTACCTTTAACCATCAAAATATCATTTTTACCCTTACTTTATACTCATATCACCAAAATACCACATACTTTATCTTCTAAAATGGGGTCCACTAAACCAAACTACCAATATTACCCTTAACTTTTTCACTTTTCTTAATATTTGTGCAAAAAGCAATGAGGGAGTACATTTTTTGAGATAGGTTTGAATCATTTTGTCCTAGTTCAAATTTTAAAATCTACAGAATACTTTTTTTTTTCAAAAAAAAATTGAATTTTAACATTTGAAATGAAGAACTTTCTAGTGACATAGTATATGATGTTATATGAAATGCCCAAATTTTGCGATAATTGGATTTTTATAGATTTGAATCATTTTGCCCCGGTTCAAATTTTCGGATGATGTTATTGTTCTCAAACGCTACATTATTAATATTTCCTCTGTTCGTCAATGTTAGTTCCATTTAAATTTTTGAAAGTCAAAATTTTATAACTTTGATTGTATATTACATACTTACAATATACTCCTTCTATCCTGGTCATTTGTTTACACTTTTCATTTTAGGGTGTACGGGTCATTTGTTTACACTTTTCATTTCAGGGCGTACGGGTCATTTGTTTACATTTTCATAAAAGTCTATATTGAGTCTATGTTCAAGTGACTAGCTTTCAGCTGATGGTCATCTGGGAACTACTCCGTATTACTCCATTTTTAAAGTCGTACCATATTGAATTATATTTTTTTTTGTTTCAGTTATTTGTTTACATTTTAGTTTTGGTTTTGGACGCAACAGTAATTGACATTCTTCTTCATATAATAAAATAATTTGATTCAAAGTAGTCATTAATGTCGAAAGATGTTGATCTCGCCTATATGATTTTGGATGATAATTGAATTACATTTTAGTTTTGCATGGATAAAATGATGCATCATGCTCCGTTCTAAAATAAAATAGTAAACAAATAACTGAATCAGATGAAATATTTAACATTCATTCCTTGCACAAACCAAAACATATTCATGAAGGTATGGGATTGACATTCCATTCCTCCAAGCAGGGCCGTAGATTCATTTTAGGGGCCCGTGTTCTGTAATTTAATTGAGGCCCCTAATATCGGTTTTACCATCCTCCTATTGAATAAAAATTGGAAAATTGTTACTAACTAAAACATATTTTGTTTTCGAAGTGAAAATTATCTATTTACACATTACACAAATGAAAATAAAAAATATTTTATCGACTTTTATATCATTGAATGAGCTATATGGACTAGACTTGTATCTTTTTGGGGCCCCTAAATGGTTGGGGCCCGTGTTCTTAGAACACATTGAACATGCTAAAAATTGGTCCTGCCTCCAAGGTATCATATTCCAAGCTATTCAATTCCTATCTCTTGAACCAAACGACCCGAGTTTCAACTCTATTCAAAAATCCTCATACAAAACACTATAATGGAGCAAGTACATTTCATTCCATAGTGTCAGTGGCACGACTATTTCCACTAGTGTAATAGCTACGACACTCTAATATTATCAGATATATTTCTTAAAGGAGGCCACAAGTGAACTCTTCTTTAGAGTATGTTTCTCTAATGTTATCAAATACGGAGTATGTTTCTTAAAGGAGTCCACAAGTGAACTCTTCTTTAGAGTATGTGTTATAACGGAGGCGTCCCGTTACCAACAGTTTGATAATAACGCGAGAAAAATAAATAAAAATAGCAAACAGTAATAAAACGACAAGCAACTTACGTGGTTCACCGGCAAAATCACCGACTACGTCCACACCAACAAGGAGACCAAATTTCACTATTATGGAGACAATAGTACACTTTTATGAGCTCTCTTTGTCAATCCATAAGAGACTCAAATATTTTTGGGATGAATACAAAAGACTAAGGAGCATCCTATATATAAGAATAGGAAGGCTTAAACTCCTAATACTCCGTCGATGTGGGACATTGATATTAACTTATACTAAACACAATGTCCACACTTACTTGCACCACCAATGTGGGACAAACCACATTCTAATGCTAGTTCACAATTTAACCCAAATCTCAAATATGGACAATTGCTAGTCACTTTTCCTAACAAATCTCCACCTTGACTTGAATTGTCCAACATGAACCCAGCTCCAAAAGGTGCAACCAAATCAGCTTCAAACATTTTGTAGATTCTCAAGCCACTACTTGTCCCAGTAGTCTCCACATTGACTTGAACTCAACAGACAAAACGGACAAACGAACCAAGTGTGCAACAACGTGACCAAATGTACTAAGTATCAAATGTAGCAAGCTGAAGCTACCAAACGTACCAAGCACCCACATATCAACATACCGACTTGGCCAAATGTAGCATGATTACTACCAACACCAAAATAGATGTATGTGATATCAACGTCACCAATGATGGAATGGTGTACCAAACAACACACACAAGACTCCAAACCAAAAATCTCCTCCATAATAAATATCATGGCCAAATGTACCGTCGTACCAAATTGCCCAAAAGGACACCAACGCCGTGAACAAAACAACGTCTCACTTGAGTAAACAACGGTGTCATGACCACCACAAAATTTGCCTACACCAAGGCACAACTACTCAAGTCGAAACCAAGCAACATTCTTAGCAAGCTAAATCACTCCATCATAAGATGCCAACATTAGACTAACTAGTCTAATCAAAATGCTCCAAAGAACAACCCCCGTCGAAGTTCCAAATGACCACTCTCGCGATCCCAACGGCTCTCTTTCAAGAACCCAAAAATGGCTCCACCTTGAGCCCCAAATCGCCCCACCATATGGGGCGCAAATCAAGGCTATTGAGGTAGCAGAACAACAAAGGGAAAACTTGTCTTGAGAACCACGCAGCCTCAACCCATATAGGAGAAGACTCCACCCATCGCTGACACTACCATCGTCATACAAGCCTCCCAATCCCAAATTATCCATATGATCACCAAGTGATCCAAATTGGATGTGCCTCAAAGTATCGTCCAAACATCCAAGTTGTGTATGCCCCAACTTAGACTCAAGACTAACAGAAGAACGACCACTCAACGCACCAATAGCCAGCACGGTACCATGAAGGACATACATAGCACCTTCTTTGATACCTTTCCACAAAGCCGACGAACCTTTACTAATGCACAAAGATCCACTATCACCATGGAAATTGTAGCCTTGCTCTACCAACTTCCCTAGTGACACAAGATTTCTCTTCAATCGTGGAACATGTCTTACGTCCTCTAAGAAGATCACATTACCATCATATGTCTTAACCCGAACATTCCCGACTCCTACTATTTCACACATAGACCCGTCACCCATGGTAACCTTGTCCCCTTGCGAAAGTTCATAGGACTCGAACAATTCCATAAAAGGACACATATGGTAAACACAACCCGTGTCTAAAATCCAACTATCCACAGAACGTGGAACAACATCAACAACGAGAGCATAATCTTCCTCAGAATCACACTTGACACTTTTATGTGCAACAGTAGCAACATTAACATCCTTCAACTTAGGACACTTATCTTTCCAATGACCAGGTTCTTTACAATAGTTGCAGACACCTTTACGATGACCCTTATTCTTGGCTTTATCCATTTTAGGGCCCTCAACTTTAGCAACAAGTCCCATCTGACCATCAGCCTACAAGACTACTAGATGCTACTTCTACAAGAAATCCCTAGTGTGAAGCGCTGTCCTCACCTCCTCTAGGGTCAAAGAATCTTTACCAACAACGAAAGACTCAACAAAAGTCTCAAAAGAATTTGGCAAAGATACTAACAAAATCAAAGCAGCGTCCTCATCATCTATCTTAACTTCTATATTACGCAAGTCTAGTAAAATAGAATTAAGTCGGTCAAGATGTTCCTTAAGAGACGTATCTTCTTGCATACGAAGATCGAACAAACGCTGCTTAAGAAGCAACTTGTTGGTTGTAGTCTTAGTCATGTACAAAGACTCCAACTTCAACCACAAACTCGCGGCAGCTTCCTCATCCAAGAACTTCCATAATCACATCATCGATAAACACAATGTAATCAAAGAATGAGCCTTCTCCTCTAAGACTACCTCTGCTTCTGTCTTAGCCGTTTCTTGTGATTTTTCTTTTACCTTTGACAAAACAGACCAGACACCTTGCTGTCTAAGCAAAGCTCTCATCTTTAACTGCCATAACCCAAAACTATTACTCCCAGTGAACTTATCAACATTCAAAACTGTTGCTCCAGACATCTTCTCACCAAAAAATTATCAAACCCAAAATACGCCTAAAATCGACAGCGGAAGCTAAAACCCTAGGTCAGAACCTGGTATCAGAGCGAGAAAAATAAATAAAAATAGCAAACAGTAATAAAACGACAAGCAACTTACGTGGTTCACCAGCAAAATCACCGACTACGTCCACACCAACAAGGAGACCAAATTTCACTATTATGGAGACAATAGTACACTTTTATGAGCTCTCTTTGTCAATACATAAGAGACTCAAATATTTTTGGGATGAATACAAAAGACTAAGGAGCATCCTATATATAAGAATAGGAAGGCTTAAACTCCTAATACTCCGTCGATGTGGGACATTGATATTAACTTATACTAAACACAATGTCCACACTTACTTGCACCACCAATGTGGGACAAACCACATTCTAATGCTAGTTCACAATTTAACCCAAATCTCAAATATGGACAATTGCTAGTCACTTTTCCTAACAGTATGTTTTTGAGTGGATTAGCCATAAAGGAGTGGCATTATAATCTCCCTAAATTAAGCACCCCCTTAGATCAACCGGTGGGTGTTGAAACTACTGTTATTGAAACAATAAAATAATATACAAAAATAATAAACTAATATACAGAAACTAAAACCGACTTCTCAAGCACGCAAAGACGTTGCCCTTATGACTATTTCGCCCCTTACTTAACGCACGAGGTGGATCGAAAGTTTTAGTATCACGCACAAGGTGGATCGAAAGTCTAAGGGTCTGCCCCTAGAGTGATTGGTTATATCATCAATAGCACTTATATTACCAGAGGTCAATTTTGGGATAATTTTGTGATTATAACAGAATACAAAAACTCTGCATTTATAACAAAGTTTATATTCTTTGTTGAAACAGTGTCATTAGGATATTGTTTTATCATTATCATTAAAATAATATGGCAGTTATTAAACCGGAAATATAGAAAGGAATTTCCCAAG